>CM037476.1:10370621-10391619 GCA_021014325.1 Plazaster borealis | reverse complement strand
AGCAATTTTTATATCTACAATAAAGCACAATTCCTGTGAGTAGAATGGTTAGCCCAATTGGATAACGGATGGTATTGCATATTGCAGGACCCCGGTTCAAATCCCAGTTGGCTCAGACAAAAAATATATTTCTTTTACCGGAGTGTCAAAAGAAGTTGACACATTATTTTGAAAGAAGAACAGAGTAATCTTTATATCTACGATAAAGCACACTTTCTGTGAATAGGACGGTTAGCCCAATTGGATAACGGATGGTATTGCATATTGCAGGACCCCGGTTCAAATCCCAGTTTGCTCAGAAAAAAATATATTTCTTTTACCGGAGTTAAAGAAGTTGACACATTATTTTGAAAGAAGAACAGAGTAATCTTTATGTCTACAATAAAGCACACTTTCTGTGAGTAGAACGGTTAGCCCAATTGGATAACGGATGGTATTGCATATTGTAGGACCCTGGTTCAAATCCCAGTTGGCTCAGACAAAAAATATATTTCTTTTACCGGAGTTAAAGAAGTTGACACATTATTTTGAAAGAAGAAGAGAGTAATCTTTATATCTACGATAAAGCACACTTTCTGTGAATAGAACGGTTAGCCCAATTGGATAACGGATGGTATTGCATATTGCAGGACCCTGGTTCAAATCCCAACTGGCTCAGACAAAAATTATATTTCTTTTACCGGAGTTAAAGAAGTTGACACATTATTTTGAAAGAAGAACAGAGTAATCTTTATATCTACGATAAAGCACACTTTCTGTGAGTAGAACGGTTAGCCCAATTGGATAACGGATGGTATTGCATATTGCAGGACCCTGGTTCAAATCCCAACTGGCTCAGACAAAAAATATATACTTCTTTTACCGGAGTGTCAAAAGAAGTTGACACATTATTTTGGAAGAAGAACAGAGTAAACTTTATATCTACAATAAAGCACACTTCCTGTGAGTAGAACGGTTAGCCCAATTGGATAATGGATGGTATTGCATATTGCAGGACCCTGGTTCAAATCTCAACTGGCTCAGACTAAAAATATATTTCTTTTACCAGAGTGTAAAAAAGGTTGATACTTTATTTTGAAAGAAGAACAGAATAATTTTTATGTCTACCATAAAGCACACCTCAAATGAGTAGAACGGTTAGCCCAATTGGATAACGGATGGTATTGCATATTGCAGGACCCTGGTTCAAATCCCAGTTGGCTCAGACAAAAAATATATTTCTTTTACCGGAGTTAAAGAAGTTGACACATTATTTTGAAAGAAGAACAGAGTAATCTTTATATCTACGATAAAGCACACTTTCTGTGAGTAGAACGGTTAGCCCAATTGGATAACGGATGGTATTGCATATTGCAGGACCCCGGTTCAAATCCCAACTGGTTCAGACAAAAAATAAATTTCTTTTGCCGGAGTGTCAAAAGAAGTTGACACATTATTTTGGAAGAAGAACAGAGTAAACTTTATATCTACAATAAAGCACACTTCCTGTGAGTAGAACTGTTAGCCCAATTGGATAATGGATGGTATTGCATATTGCAGGACCCTGGTTCAAATCTCAACTGGCTCAGACTAAAAATATATTTCTTTTACCAGAGTGTAAAAAAGGTTGATACTTTATTTTGAAAGAAGAACAGAATAATTTTTATGTCTACCATAAAGCACACCTCAAATGAGTAGAACGGTTAGCCCAATTGGATAACGGATGGTATTGCATATTGCAGGACCCCGGTTCAAATCCCAGTTGGCTCAGACAAAAAATATATATTTCTTTTACCGGAGTGTCAAAAGAAGTTGACACATTTTTTTGAAAGAAGAACAGAGTAATCTTTATATCTACGATAAAGCACACTTCCTGTGAGTAGAACGGTTAGCCCAATTGGATAACGGATGGTATTGCATATTGCAGGACCCCGGTTCAAATCCCAACTGGCTCAGACAAAAAATATATATTTCTTTTACCGGAGTGTCAAAAGAAGTTGACATATTATATTGAAAGAAAACAGAGTAATTTTTATATCTACAATAAAACACAATTCCTGTGAGTAGAATGGTTAGCCCAATTGGATAACGGATGGTATTGCATATTGCAGGACCCTGGTTCAAATCCCAGTTGGCTCAGACAAAAAATATATTTCTTTTACCGGAGTGTCAAAAGAAGTTGACACATTATTTTGAAAGAGGAACAGAGTAATCTTTATGTCTACAATAAAGCACACTTTCTGTGAGTAGAACGGTTAGCCCAATTGGATAACGGATGGTATTGCATATTGCAGGACCCTGGTTCAAATCCCAGTTGGCTCAGACAAAAAATATATTTCTTTTACCGGAGTTAAAGAAGTTGACACATTATTTTGAAAGAAGAACAGAGTAATCTTTATATCTACGATAAAGCACACTTTCTGTGAATAGAACGGTTAGCCCAATTGGATAACGGATGGTATTGCATATTGCAGGACCCTGGTTCAAATTCCAAATGGCTCAGACTAAAAATATATTTCTTTTACCGGAGTTAAAGAAGTTGACACATTATTTTGAAAGAAGAACAGAGTAATCTTTATATCTACGATAAAGCACACTTTCTGTGAGTAGAACGGTTAGCCCAATTGGATAACGGATGGTATTGCATATTGCAGGACCCCGGTTCAAATCCCAGTTGGCTCAGACAAAAAATATATTTCTTTTACCGGAGTGTCAAAAGAAGTTGACACATTATTTTGGAAGAAGAACAGAGTAAACTTTATATCTACAATAAAGCACACTTCCTGTGAGTAGAACGGTTAGCCCAATTGGATAATGGATGGTATTGCATATTGCAGGACCCTGGTTCAAATCTCAACTGGCTCAGACTAAAAATATATTTCTTTTACCAGAGTGTAAAAAAGGTTGATACTTTATTTTGAAAGAAGAACAGAATAATTTTTATGTCTACCATAAAGCACACCTCAAATGAGTAGAACGGTTAGCCCAATTGGATAACGGATGGTATTGCATATTGCAGGACCCCGGTTCAAATCCCAGTTGGCTCAGACAAAAAATATATTTCTTTTACCGGAGTTAAAGAAGTTGACACATTATTTTGAAAGAAGAACAGAGTAATCTTTATATCTACAATAAAGCACACTTTCTGTGAGTAGAACGGTTAGCCCAATTGGATAACGGATGGTATTGCATATTGCAGGACCCTGGTTCAAATCCCAGTTTGCTCAGAAAAAAAAAAATATTTCTTTTACCGGAGTTAAAGAAGTTGACGCATTATTTTGAAAGAAAACAGAGTAATTTTTATATCTACAATAAAGCACACTTCCTGTGAGTAGAACGGTTAGCCCAATTGGATAACGGATGGTATTGCATATTGCAGGACCCTGGTTCAAATCCCAACTGGCTCAGACAAAAAATATATTTCTTTTACCGGAGTTAAAGAAGTTGACACATTATTTTGAAAGAAGAACAGAGTAATCTTTATATCTACAATAAAGCACGCTTTCTGTGAGTAGAACGGTTAGCCCAATTGGATAACGGATGGCATTGCATATTGCAGGACCCCGGTTCAAATCCCGTTGGCTCAGACAAAAAGTATATTTCTTTTACCGAGTGACAAAAGAAGTTGACACATTATTTTGAAAGAAGAACAGAGTAAACTTTATATCTACAATAAAGCACACTTCCTGTGAGTAGAACGGTTAGCCCAATTGGATAATGGATGGTATTGCATATTGCAGGACCCTGGTTCAAATCTCAACTGGCTCAGACTAAAAATATATTGTTGATACTTTATTTTGAAAGAAGAACAGAATAATTTTTATGTCTACCATAAAGCACACCTCAAATGAGTAGAACGGTTAGCCCAATTGGATAACGGATGGTATTGCATATTGCAGGACCCCGGTTCAAATCCCAGTTGGCTCAGACAAAAAATATATTTCTTTTACCGGAGTTAAAGAAGTTGACACATTATTTTGAAAGAAGAACAGAGTAATCTTTATATCTACGATAAAGCACACTTTCTGTGAGTAGAACGGTTAGCCCAATTGGATAACGGATGGTATTGCATATTGCAGGACCCTGGTTCAAATCCCAACTTGCTCAGACAAAAAATATATTTCTTTTACCGGAGTGTCAAAGGAAGTCGACACATTATATTGAAAGAAAACAGAGTAATTTTTATATCTACAATAAAGCACAATTTTTGTCAGTAGAATGGTTAGCCCAATTGGATAATGGATGGCATTGCATATTGCAGGACCCCGGTTCAAATCCCAGTTGGCTCAGACAAAAAATATATATTTCTTTTACCGGAGTGTCAAAAGAAGTTGACACATTATTTTGGAAGAAGAACAGAGTAAACTTTATATCTACAATAAAGCACACTTCCTGTGAGTAGAACGGTTAGCCCAATTGGATAATGGATGGTATTGCATATTGCAGGACCCTGGTTCAAATCCCAAATGGCTCAGACAAAAAATTAATTTCTTTTACCGGAGTTAAAGAAGTTGACACATTATTTTGAAAGAAAACAGAGTAATCTTTTTATCTTCAATAAAGCACACTTTCTGTCAATAGGACGGTTAGCCCAATTGGATAACGGATGGTATTGCATATTGCAGGACCCTGGTTCAAATCCCAGTTGGCTCAGACTAAAAAAAAATATTTCTTTTACCGGAGTGTCAAAAGAAGTTGACACATTATTTTGAAAGAAGAACAGAGTAATCTTTATATCTACGATAAAGCACACTTTCTGTGAGTAGAATGGTTAGCCCAATTGGATAACGGATGGTATTGCATATTGCAGGACCCTGGTTCAAATCCCAGTTGGCTCAGACAAAAAAAAAAAAATTTTTTTACCGGAGTTAAAGAAGTTGACACATTATTTTGAAAGAAGAACAGAGTAATCTTTATATCTACGATAAAGCACACTTTCTGTGAGTAGAACGGTTAGCCCAATTGGATAACGGATGGTATTGCATATTGCAGGACCCCGGTTCAAATCCCAGTTGGCTCAGACAAAAAATATATTTCTTTTACCGGAGTGTCAAAAGAAGTTGACACATTATTTTGGAAGAAGAACAGAGTAATCTTTATGTCTACAATAAAGCACACTTCCTGTGAGTAGAACGGTTAGCCCAATTGGATAATGGATGGTATTGCATATTGCAGGACCCTGGTTCAAATCTCAACTGGCTCAGACTAAAAATATATTTCTTTTACCGGAGTGTAAAAAAAGGTTGATACTTTATTTTGAAAGAAGAACAGAATAATTTTTATGTCTACCATAAAGCACACCTCAAATGAGTAGAACGGTTAGCCCAATTGGATAACGGATGGTATTGCATATTGCAGGACCCCGGTTCAAATCCCAGTTGGCTCAGACAAAAAATATATTTCTTTTACCGGAGTTAAAGAAGTTGACACATTATTTTGAAAGAAGAACAGAGTAATCTTTATATCTACGATAAAGCACACTTTCTGTGAGTAGAACGGTTAGCCCAATTGGATAACGGATGGTATTGCATATTGCAGGACCCTGGTTCAAATCCCAACTGGCTCAGACAAAAAATATATTTCTTTTACCGGAGTGTCAAAAGAAGTTGACATATTATATTGAAAGAAAACAGAGTAATTTTTATATCTACAATAAAGCACAATTCCTGTGAGTAGAATGGTTAGCCCAATTGGATAACGGATGGTATTGCATATTGCAGGACCCCGGTTCAAATCCCAGTTGGCTCAGACAAAAAATGTATTTCTTTTACCCGAGTGTCAATGGAAGTTGACACATTATTTTGGAAGAAGAACAGAGTAAACTTTATATCTACAATAAAGCACACTTCCTGTGAGTAGAACGGTTAGCCCAATTGGATAACGGATGGTATTGCATATTGCAGGACCCTGGTTGAAATCCGTTGGCTCAGACTAAAAATATATATTACTTTTACCGGAGTTAAAGAAGAAGTTGACACATTTTTTTGAAAGAAGAACAGAGTAAACGTTATATCTACGATAAAGCACACTTTCTGTGAGTAGAACGGTTAGCCCAATTGGATAACGGATGGTATTGCATATTGCAGGACCCTGGTTCAAATCCCAGTTGGCTCAGACAAAAAATATATTTCTTTTACCGGAGTTAAAGAAGTTGACACATTATTTTGAAAGAAGAACAGAGTAATCTTTATATCTACGATAAAGCACACTTTCTGTGAGTAGAACGGTTAGCCCAATTGGATAACGGATGGTATTGCATATTGCAGGACCCTGGTTCAAATCCCAACTGGCTCAGACTAAAAATATATTTCTTTTGCCGGAGTGTCAAAAGAAGTTGACACATTATTTTGAAAGAAGAACAGAGTAATCTTTATATCTACGATAAAGCACGCTTTCTGTGAGTAGAACGGTTAGCCCAATTGGATAACATATGGCATTGCATATTGCAGGACCCCGGTTCAAATCCGTTGCCTCAAACAAAAAATATATTTCTTTTACCCGAGTGTCAAAGGAAGTTGACACATTATTTTTGAAAGAAGAACAGAGTAATCTTGTTATCTACGATAAAGCACACTTCCTGTGAGTAGAACTGTTAGCCCAATTGGATAACGGATGGTATTGCATATTGCAGGACCCCGGTTCAAATCCCAGTTGGCTCAGACAGAAAATACATTTCTTTTACCGGAGTTAAAGAAGTTGAAACATTTTTTTGAAAGAAGAACAGAGTAATCTTTTTATCTACGATAAAGCACACTTCCTGTGAGTAGAACTGTTAGCCCAATTGGATAACGGATGGTATTGCATATTGGAGGACCCTGGTTCAAATCCCAGTTGGCTCAGACAAAAAAATTATTTTTTTTACCGGAGTTAAAGAAGTTGACACATTATTTTGAAAGAAGAACAGAGTAATCTTTATATCTACGATAAAGCACACTTTCTGTGAGTAGAACGGTTAGCCCAATTGGATAACGGATGGTATTGCATATTGCAGGACCCGGTTCAAATCCTAACTGGCTCAGACAAAATATATTTCGTTTACCGGAGTGTCAAAAGAAGTTGACACATTATTTTGGAAGAAGAACAGAGTAAACTTTATATCTACAATAAAGCACACTTCCTGTGAGTAGAACTGTTAGCCCAATTGGATAATGGATGGTATTGCATATTGCAGGACCCTGGTTCAAATTCCAAATGGCTCAGACTAAAAATATATTTCTTTTATTTTGAAAGAAGAACAGAATAATTTTTATGTCTACCATAAAGCACACCTCAAATGAGTAGAACGGTTAGCCCAATTGGATAACGGATGGTATTGCATATTGCAGGACCCCGGTTCAAATCCCAGTTGGCTCAGACAAAAAATATATTTCTTTTACCGGAGTTAAAGAAGTTGACACATTATTTTGAAAGAAGAACAGAGTAATCTTTATATCTACGATAAAGCACACTTTCTGTGAGTAGAACGGTTAGCCCAATTGGATAACGGATGGTATTGCATATTGCAGGACCCTGGTTCAAATCCCAACTGGCTCAGACAAAAAATATATTTCTTTTACCGGAGTGTCAAAAGAAGTCGACATATTATATTGAAAGAAAACAGAGTAATTTTTATATCTACAATAAAGCACACTTCCTGTGAGTAGAACGGTTAGCCCAATTGGATAACGGATGGTATTGCATATTGCAGGACCCCGGTTCAAATCCCAACTGGTTCAGACAAAAAATATATTTCTTTTACCGGAGTGTCAAAAGAAGTTGACACATTTTTTTGAAAGAAGAACAGAGTAAGCGTTATATCTACAATAAAGCACACTTCCTGTTAGTAGAACGGTTAGCCCAATTGGATAACGGATTGTATTGCATATTGCAGGATCCCGGTTCAAATCCCAACTGGCTCAGAAAAAAATATATTTCTTTTACCGGAGTTAAAGAAGTTGACACATTATTTTGAAAGAAGAACAGAGTAATCTTTATATCTACGATAAAGCACACTTTCTGTGAGTAGAACGGTTAGCCCAATTGGATAACGGATGGTATTGCATATTGCAGGACCCTGGTTCAAATCCCAACTGGCTCAGACAAACAATATTTCTTCTACCAGAGTCTCAAAAAAAGTTGACACATTATTTTGAAAGAAGAACAGAGTAATCTTTTTATCTACAATAAAGCACACTTTCTGTGAGTAGAACGGTTAGCCCAATTGGATAACGGATGGTATTGCATATTGCAGGACCCCGGTTCAAATCCCAGTTGGCTCAGACAAAAAATATATTTCTTTTACCGGAGTGTCAAAAGAAGTTGACACATTATTTTGGAAGAAGAACAGAGTAAACTTTATATCTACAATAAAGCACACTTCCTGTGAGTAGAACGGTTAGCCCAATTGGATAATGGATGGTATTGCATATTGCAGGACCCTGGTTCAAATCTCAACTGGCTCAGACTAAAATTATATTTCTTTTACCGGAGTTAAAGAAGTTGACTTGATGTCTACAATAAAGCACACTTCCTGTGAGTAGAACGGTTAGCCCAATTGGATAACGGATGGTATTGCATATTGCAGGACCCCGGTTCAAATCCCAGTTGGCTCAGACAAAAAATGTATTTCTTTTACCGGAGTTAAAGAAGTTGACACATTATTTTGAAAGAAGAACAGAGTAATCTTTATATCTACGATAAAGCACACTTCCTGTGAGTAGAACTGTTAGCCCAATTGGATAACGGATGGTATTGCATATTGGAGGACCCTGGTTCAAATCCCAGTTGGCTCAGACAAAAAATATATTTCTTTTACCGGAGTTAAAGAAGTTGACACATTATTTTGAAAGAAGAACAGAGTAATCTTTATATCTACAATAAAGCACACTTTCTGTGAGTAGAACGGTTAGCCCAATTGGATAACGGATGGTATTGCATATTGCAGGACCCTGGTTCAATTCCCAGTTGGCTCAGACAAAATATATATTTCTTTTACCGGAGTTAAAGAAGTTGACACATTATTTTGAAAGAAGAACAGAGTAATCTTTATATCTACAATAAAGCACACTTCCTGTGAGTAGAACGGTTAGCCCAATTGGATAATGGATGGTATTGCATATTGCAGGACCCTGGTTCAAATCTCAACTGGCTCAGACTAAAAATATATTTCTTTTACCGGAGTGTAAAAAAGGTTGATACTTTATTTTGAAAGAAGAACAGAATAATTTTTATGTCTACCATAAAGCACACCTCAAATGAGTAGAACGGTTAGCCCAATTGGATAACGGATGGTATTGCATATTGCAGGACCCCGGTTCAAATCCCAGTTGGCTCAGAAAAAAAACATATTTCTTTTACCGGAGTTAAAGAAGTTGACACATTATTTTGAAAGAAGAACAGAGTAATCTTTATATCTACGATAAAGCACACTTTCTGTGAGTAGAACGGTTAGCCCAATTGGATAACGGATGGTATTGCATATTGCAGGACCCGGTTCAAATCCCAACTGGTTCAGACAAAAAATATATTTCTTTTACCGGAGTGTCAAAAGAAGTTGACATATTATATTGAAAGAAAACAGAGTAATTTTTATATCTACAATCAAGCACAATTCCTGTGAGTAGAATGGTTAGCCCAATTGGATAACGGATGGCATTGCATATTGCAGGACCCCGGTTCAAATCCCAGTTGGCTCAGACAAAAAATATATACTTCTTTTACCGGAGTGTCAAAAGAAGTTGACACATTATTTTGGAAGAAGAACAGAGTAAACTTTATATCTACAATAAAGCACACTTCCTGTGAGTAGAACGGTTAGCCCAATTGGATAACGGATGGTATTGCATATTGCAGGACCCTGGTTCAAATCCCAGTTGGCTCAGACAAAAAATATATTTCTTTTACCGGAGTGTCAAAAGAAGTTGAAATATTATATTGAAAGAAGAACAGAGTAATTTTTATATCTACAATAAAGCACACTTTCTGTGAGTAGAACGGTTAGCCCAATTGGATAACGGATGGTATTGCATATTGCAGGACCCTGGTTCAAATCCCAGTTGGCTCAGACAAAAAATATATTTCTTTTACCGGAGTTAAAGAAGTTGACACATTATTTTGAAAGAAGAACAGAGTAATCTTTATACTACCTACAATAAAGCACAATTGTTGTGAGTAGAACGGTTAGCCCAGTTGGTTAACTGATGGTATTGCATATTGCAAGACACTGGTTCAATTTCCAGTTGGCTCAGAAAAAAACATATTTCTTTTACCGGAGTTAAAGAAGTTGACACATTATTTTGAAAGAAGAACAGAGTAAACTTTATATCTACAATAAAGCACACTTCCTGTGAGTAGAACGGTTAGCCCAATTGGATAACGGATGGTATTGCATATTGCAGGACCCTGGTTCAAATTCCAAATGGCTCAGACTAAAAATATATTTCTTTTACCGGAGTTAAAGAAGTTGACACATTATTTTGAAAGAAGAACAGAGTAATCTTTATATCTACGATAAAGCACACTTTCTGTGAGTAGAACGGTTAGCCCAATTGGATAACGGATGGTATTGCATATTGCAGGACCCCGGTTCAAATCCCAACTGGCTCAGACAAAAAATATATTTCTTTTACCGGAGTGTCAAAAGAAGTTGACACATTATTTTGGAAGAAGAACAGAGTAAACTTTATATCTACAATAAAGCACACTTCCTGTGAGTAGAACTGTTAGCCCAATTGGATAATGGATGGTATTGCATATTGCAGGACCCTGGTTCAAATCTCAACTGGCTCAGACTAAAAATATATTTCTTTTACCGGAGTGTAAAAAAAGGTTGATACTTTATTTTGAAAGAAGAACAGAATAATTTTTATGTCTACCATAAAGCACACCTCAAATGAGTAGAACGGTTAGCCCAATTGGATAACGGATGGTATTGCATATTGCAGGACCCCGGTTCAAATCCCAGTTGGCTCA
The DNA here is from genome assembly GCA_021014325.1 of Plazaster borealis. Classification (NCBI taxonomy): domain Eukaryota; kingdom Metazoa; phylum Echinodermata; class Asteroidea; order Forcipulatida; family Labidiasteridae; genus Plazaster; species Plazaster borealis. The sequence goes on along the minus strand of CM037476.1, from coordinate 10,380,690 downwards.
GACAAAAAATATATTTCTTTTACCGGAGTTAAAGAAGTTGACACATTATTTTGAAAGAAGAACAGAGTAATCTTTATATCTACGATAAAGCACACTTCCTGTGAGTAGAACGGTTAGCCCAATTGGATAACGGATGGTATTGCATATTGCAGGACCCCGGTTCAAATCCCAACTGGCTCAGACAAAAAATATATTTCTTTTACCGGAGTGTCAAAAGAAGTCGAGATATTATATTGAAAGAAAACAGAGTAATTTTTATATCTCCAATAAAGCACAATTCTTGTGAGTAGAATAGTTAGCCCAATTGGATAACATATGGCATTGCATATTGCAGGACCCTGGTTCAAATCCCAGTTGGCTCAGACAAAAAATACATTTCTTTTACCGGAGTGTCAAAAGAAGTTGACACATTATTTTGAAAGAGGAACAGAGTAATCTTTATGTCTACAATAAAGCACACTTTCTGTGAGTAGAACGGTTAGCCCAATTGGATAACGGATGGTATTGCATATTGTAGGACCCTGGTTCAAATCCCAGTTGGCTCAGACAAAAAATATATTTCTTTTACCGGAGTTAAAGAAGTTGACACATTATTTTGAAAGAAGAACAGAGTAATCTTTATATCTACGATAAAGCACACTTTCTGTGAATAGGACGGTTAGCCCAATTGGATAACGGATGGTATTGCATATTGCAGGACCCTGGTTCAAATCTCAACTGGCTCAGACTAAAAATATATTTCTTTTACCGGAGTTAAAGAAGTTGACACATTATTTTGAAAGAAGAACAGAGTAATCTTTATATCTACGATAAAGCACACTTTCTGTGAGTAGAACGGTTAGCCCAATTGGATAACGGATGGTATTGCATATTGCAGGACCCCGGTTCAAATCCCAGTTGGCTCAGACAAAAAATATATATTTCTTTTACCGGAGTGTCAAAAGAAGTTGACACATTATTTTGGAAGAAGAACAGAGTAAACTTTATATCTACAATAAAGCACACTTCCTGTGAGTAGAACGGTTAGCCCAATTGGATAATGGATGGTATTGCATATTGCAGGACCCTGGTTCAAATCTCAACTGGCTCAGACTAAAAATATATTTCTTTTACCGGAGTGTCAAAAAGGTTGATACCTTATTTTGAAAGAAGAACAGAATAATTTTTATGTCTACCATAAAGCACACCTCAAATGAGTAGAATGGTTAGCCCAATTGGATAACGGATGGTATTGCATATTGCAGGACCCTGGTTCAAATCCCAGTTGGCTCAGAAAAAAATATATTTCTTTTACCGGAGTTAAAGAAGTTGACACATTATTTTGAAAGAAGAACAGAGTAATCTTTATATCTACGATAAAGCACACTTTCTGTGAGTAGAACGGTTAGCCCAATTGGATAACGGATGGTATTGCATATTGCAGGACCCTGGTTCAAATCCCAGTTGGCTCAAACAAAAAATATATTTCTTTTACCGGAGTTAAAGAAGTTGACACATTATTTTGAAAGAGGAACAGAGTAATCTTTATGTCTACAATAAAGCACACTTTCTGTGAGTAGAACGGTTAGCCCAATTGGATAACGGATGGTATTGCATATTGTAGGACCCTGGTTCAAATCCCAGTTGGCTCAGACAAAAAATGTATTTCTTTTACCGGAGTTAAAGAAGTTGACACATTATTTTGGAAGAAGAACAGAGTAATCTTTATGTCTACAATAAAGCACACTTCCTGTGAGTAGAACGGTTAGCCCAATTGGATAATGGATGGTATTGCATATTGCAGGACCCTGGTTCAAATCTCAACTGGCTCAGACTAAAAATATATTTCTTTTACCGGAGTGTAAAAAAAGGTTGATACTTTATTTTGAAAGAAGAACAGAATAATTTTTATGTCTACCATAAAGCACACCTCAAATGAGTAGAACGGTTAGCCCAATTGGATAACGGATGGTATTGCATATTGCAGGACCCAGTTCAAATCCCAGTTGGCTCAGACAAAAAATATATTTCTTTTACCGGAGTTAAAGAAGTTGACACATTATTTTGAAAGAAGAACAGAGTAATCTTTATATCTACGATAAAGCACACTTTCTGTGAGTAGAACGGTTAGCCCAATTGGATAACGGATGGTATTGCATATTGCAGGACCCCGGTTCAAATCCCAACTGGCTCAGACAAAAAATATATTTCTTTTACCGGAGTGTCAAAAGAAGTTGACATATTATATTGAAAGAAAACAGAGTAATTTTTATATCTACAATCAAGCACAATTCCTGTGAGTAGAATGGTTAGCCCAATTGGATAACGGATGGTATTGCATATTGCAGGACCCCGGTTCAAATCCCAGTTGGCTCAGACAAAAAATATATTTCTTTTACCGGAGTTAAAGAAGTTGACACATTATTTTGAAAGAAGAACAGAGTAAACTTTATATCTACAATGAAGCACACTTCCTGTGAGTAGAACGGTTAGCCCAATTGGATAATGGATGGTATTGCATATTGCAGGACCCTGGTTCAAATCCCAGTTGGCTCAGACAAAAAATATACTTCTTTTACCGGAGTTAAAGAAGTTGACACATTATTTTGAAAGAAGAACAGAGTAATCTTCATATCTACGATAAAGCACACTTTCTGTGAGTAGAATGGTTAGCCCAATTGGATAACGGATGGTATTGCATATTGCAGGACCCGGGTTCAAATCCCAGTTGGCTCAGACTAAAAATACATTTCTTTTACCGGAGTTAAAGAAGTTGACACATTATTTTGAAAGAAGAACAGAGTAATCTTTATATCTACAATAAAGCACACTTTCTGTGAGTAGAACGGTTAGCCCAATTGGATAACGGATGGTATTGCATATTGCAGGACCCCGGTTCAAATCCCAGTTGGCTCAGACAAAAAATATATTTCTTTTACCGGAGTGTCAAAAGAAGTTGACACATTATTTTGGAAGAAGAACAGAGTAAACTTTATATCTACAAAAAAGCACACTTCCTGGGAGTAAAACGGTTAGCCCAATTGGATAATGGATGGTATTGCATATTGCAGGACCCTGGTTCAAATCCCAGTTGGCTCAAACAAAAATTAATATTTGTTTTACCGGAGTGTCAAAAGAAGTTGACACATTGTTTTGGAAGAAGAACAGAGTAAACTTTATATCTACAATAAAGCACACTTCCTGTGAGTAGAACTGTTAGCCCAATTGGATAACGGATGGTATTGCATATTGGAGGACCCTGGTTCAAATCCCAGTTGGCTCAGACAATTTTTTTTTTTTTTTTACCGGAGTTAAAGAAGTTGACACATTATTTTGAAAGAAGAACAGAGTAATCTTTATATCTACGATAAAGCACACTTTCTGTGAGTAGAACGGTTAGCCCAATTGGATAACGGATGGTATTGCATATTGCAGGACCCTGGTTCAAATCCCAGTTGGCTCAGACAAAAAATACATTTCTTTTACCGGAGTCTCAAAAGAAGTTGACACATTATTTTGGAAGAAGAACAGAGTAAACTTTATATCTACAATAAAGCACACTTCCTGTGAGTAGAACGGTTAGCCCAATTGGATAACGGATGGTATTGCATATTGCAGGACCCTGGTTCAAATCCCAACTGGCTCAGACAAAAAATATATTTCTTTTACCGGAGTGTCAAAAAAAGTTGACACATTATTTTGGAAGAAGAACAGAGTAATTTTTATATCTACAATAAAGCACACTTCCTGTGAGTAGAACGGTTAGCCCAATTGGATAACGGATGGTATTGCATATTGCAGGACCCTGGTTCAAATCCCAGTTGGCTCAGACAAAAAATATATTTCTTTTACCGGAGTTAAAGAAGTTGACACATTATTTTGAAAGAAGAACAGAGTAATCTTTATATCTACGATAAAGCACACTTTCTGTGAGTAGAACGATTAGCCCAATTGGATAACGGATGGTATTGCATATTGCAGGACCCCGGTTCAAATCCTAACTGGCTCAGACAAAAAATATATTTCTTTTACCGGAGTGTCAAAAGAAGTCAACATATTATATTGAAAGAAAACAGAGTAATTTTTATATCTACAATAAAGCACACTTCCTGTGAGTAGAATGGTTAGCCCAATTGGATAACGGATGGTATTGCATATTGCAGGACCCCGGTTCAAATCCCAGTTGGCTCAGACAAAAAATATATATTTCTTTTACCGGAGTTAAAGAAGTTGACACATTATTTTGAAAGAAGAACAGAGTAATCTTTATATCTACGATAAAGCACACTTTCTGTGAGTAGAACGGTTAGCCCAATTGGATAACGGATGGTATTGCATATTGCAGGACCCTGGTTCAAATCCCAACTGGCTCAGACAAAAAGTATTTATTCTTTTACCGGAGTGTCAAAAGAAGTTGACACATTATTTTGAAAGAAGAACAGAGTAAACTTTATATCTACAATAAAGCACACTTCCTGTGAGTAGAACGGTTAGCCCAATTGGATAATGGATGGTATTGCATATTGCAGGACCCTGGTTCAAATCTCAACTGGCTCAGACTAAAAATATATTTCTTTTACCGGAGTGTAAAAAAAGGTTGATACTTTATTTTGAAAGAAGAACAGAATAATTTTTATGTCTACCATAAAGCACACCTCAAATGAGTAGAACGGTTAGCCCAATTGGATAACGGATGGTATTGCATATTGCAGGACCCTGGTTCAAATCCCAGTTGGCTCAGACAAAAAATATATTTCTTTTACCGGAGTTAAAGAAGTTGACACATTATTTTGAAAGAAGAACAGAGTAATCTTTATATCTACGATAAAGCACACTTTCTGTGAGTAGAACGGTTAGCCCAATTGGATAACGGATGGTATTGCATATTGCAGGACCCTGGTTCAAATCCCAACTGGTTCAGACAAAAAATATATTTCTTTTACCGGAGTGTCAAAAGAAGTTGACACATTATTTTGAAAGAAAACAGAGCAATTTTTATATCTACGATAAAGCACACTTCTTGTGAGTAGATCGGTTAGCCTAATTGGATAACGAATGGTATTGCATATTGCAGGACCCTGGTTCAAATCCCAACTGGCTTACACTAAAAAAAATATATTTCTTTTACCGGAGTGTCAAAAGAAGTTGATACTTTATATTGAAAGAAGAATAGAATCATTTTTATATCTACAATAAAGCACAATTCCTTTGAGTAGAATGGTTAGCCCAATTGGATAACATATGGCATGGCATATTGCAGGACCCTGGTTCAAATCCGTTGGCTCAGACAAAAATTACATAAATATACCGGAGTTAAAGAAGTTGACACATTATTTTGAAAGAAGAACAGAGTAATCTTTATATCTACGATAAAGCACACTTTCTGTGAGTAGAACGGTTAGCCCAATTGGATAACGGATGGTATTGCATATTGCAGGACCCTGGTTCAAATCCCAACTGGCTCAGACAAAAAATATATTTCTTTTACCGGAGTCTCAAAAGAAGTTGACACACTATTTTGGAAGAAGAACAGAGTAATTTTTATATCTACAATAAAGCACACTTCCTGTGAGTAGAACAGTTAGCCCAATTCGATAACGGATGGTATTGCATATTGCAGGACCCTGGTTCAAATCCCAGTTGGCTCAGACAAAAAATATATTTCTTTTACCGGAGTTAAAGAAGTTGACACATTATTTTGAAAGAAGAACAGAGTAATCTTTATATCTACGATAAAGCACACTTTCTGTGAGTAGAACGGTTAGCCCAATTGGATAACGGATGGTATTGCATATTGCAGGACCCCGGTTCAAATCCCAGTTGGCTCAGACAAAAAATAAATTTCTTTTACCAGAGTAAAAGAAGTTGACACATTATTTTGAAAGAAGAACAGAGTAATCTTTATATCTACAATAAAGCACAATTCTTGTGAGTAGAATGGTTAGCCCAATTGGATAACGGATGGTATTGCATATTGCAGGACCCTGGTTCAAATCCCAACTGGCTCAGACAAAAAATATATTTCTTTTACCGGAGTTAAAGAAGTTGACACATTATTTTGAAAGAAAACAGAGTAATTTTTATATCTACAATAAAGCACAATTCCTGTGAGTAGAATGGTTAGCCCAATTGGATAACGGATGGTATTGCATATTGCAGGACCCCGGTTCAAATCCCAACTGGTTCAGACAAAAAATATATTTCTTTTACCGGAGTGTCAAAAGAAGTTGACACATTTTTTTGAAAGAAGAACAGAGTAAACATTATGTCTACGATAAAGCACACTTCCTGTGAGTAGAACGGTTAGCCCAATTGGATAACGGATGGTATTGCATATTGCAGGACCCCGGTTCAAATCCCAGTTGGCTCAGACTAAAAATATATTTCTTTTACCGGAGTTAAAGAAGTTGACACATTATTTTGAAAGAAGAACAGAGTAATCTTTATATCTACGATAAAGCACACTTTCTGTGAGTAGAACGGTTAGCCCAATTGGATAACGGATGGTATTGCATATTGCAGGACCCCGGTTCAAATCCCAGTTGGCTCAGACAAAAAATATATTTCTTTTACCGGAGTGTCAAAAGAAGTTGACATATTATATTGAAAGAAAACAGAGTAATTTTTATATCTACAATAAAGCACACTTCCTGTGAGTAGAACGGTTAGCCCAATTGGATAACGGATGGTATTGCATATTGCAGGACCCCGGTTCAAATCCCAACTGGCTCAGACAAAAAATATATATTTCTTTTACCGGAGTGTCAAAAGAAGTTGACACATTTTTTTGAAAGAAGAACAGAGTAAACATTATGTCTACGATAAAGCACACTTCCTGTGAGTAGAACGGTTAGCCCAATTGGATAACGGATGGTATTGCATATTGCAGGACCCTGGTTCAAATCCCAGTTGGCTCAAACAAAAAATATATTTCTTTTACCGGAGTTAAAGAAGTTGACACATTATTTTGAAAGAAGAACAGAGTAATCTTTATATCTACGATAAAGCACACTTTCTGTGAGTAGAACGGTTAGCCCAATTGGATAACGGATGGTATTGCATATTGCAGGACCCTGGTTCAAATCCCAACTGGTTCAGACAAAAAATAAATTTCTTTTACCGGAGTGTCAAAAGAAGTTGACACATTATTTTGGAAGAAGAACAGAGTAAACTTTATATCTACAATAAAGCACACTTCCTGTGAGTAGAACGGTTAGCCCAATTGGATAACGGATGGTATTGCATATTGCAGGACCCTGGTTCAAATCTCAACTGGCTCAGACTAAAAATATATTTCTTTTACCGGAGTGTAAAAAAAGGTTGATACTTTATTTTGAAAGAAGAACAGAATAATTTTTATGTCTACCATAAAGCACACTTCCTGTGAGTAGAACGGTTAGCCCAATTGGATAACGGATGGTATTGCATATTGCAGGACCCCGGTTCAAATCCCAGTTGGCTCAGACAAAAAATATATTTCTTTTACCGGAGTTAAAGAAGTTGACACATTATTTTGAAAGAAGAACAGAGTAATCTTTATATCTACAATAAAGCACACTTTCTGTGAGTAGAACGGTTAGCCCAATTGGATAACGGATGGTATTGCATATTGCAGGACCCTGGTTCAAATCCCAGTTGGCTCAGACAAAAAATATATTTCTTTTACCGGAGTTAAAGAAGTTGACACATTATTTTGAAAGAAGAACAGAGTAATCTTTATATCTACGATAAAGCACACTTTCTGTGAATAGGACGGTTAGCCCAATTGGATAACGGATGGTATTGCATATTGCAGGACCCTGGTTCAAATTCCAAATGGCTCAGACTAAAAATATATTTCTTTTACCGGAGTTAAAGAAGTTGACACATTATTTTGAAAGAAGAACAGAGTAATCTTTATATCTACGATAAAGCACACTTTCTGTGAGTAGAACGGTTAGCCCAATTGGATAACGGATGGTATTGCATATTGCAGGACCCTGGTTCAAATCCCAGTTGGCTCAGACAAAAAATATATACTTCTTTTACCGGAGTGTCAAAAGAAGTTGACACATTATTTTGGAAGAAGAACAGAGTAAACTTTATATCTACAATAAAGCACACTTCCTGTGAGTAGAACGGTTAGCCCAATTGGATAATGGATGGTATTGCATATTGCAGGACCCTGGTTCAAATCTCAACTGGCTCAGACTAAAAATATATTTCTTTTACCGGAGTGTAAAAAAGGTTGATACTTTATTTTGAAAGAAGAACAGAATAATTTTTATGTCTACCATAAAGCACACCTCAAATGAGTAGAACGGTTAGCCCAATTGGATAACGGATGGTATTGCATATTGCAGGACCCTGGTTCAAATCCCAGTTGGCTCAGACAAAAAATATATTTCTTTTACCGGAGTTAAAGAAGTTGACACATTATTTTGAAAGAAGAACAGAGTAATCTTTATATCTACGATAAAGCACACTTTTTGTGAGTAGAACGGTTAGCCCAATTGGATAATGGATGGTATTGCATATTGCAGGACCCTGGTTCAAATCCCAACTGGTTCAGACAAAAAATAAATTTCTTTTACCGGAGTGTCAAAAGAAATTGATACTTTATATTGAAATAAGAACAGAGTAATTGTTATATCCACACTTCCTGTGAGTAGAATGGTTAGCCCAATTGGATAACGGATGGTATTGCATATTGCAGGACCCTGGTTCAAATCCCAGTTGGCTCAGACAAAAAATATATTTCTTTTACCGGAGTTAAAGAAGTTGACACATTATTTTGAAAGAAGAACAGAGTAATCTTTATATCTACAATAAAGCACACTTCCTGTGAGTAGAATGGTTAGCCCAATTGGATAACGGATGGTATTGCATATTGCAGGACCCTGGTTCAAATCCCAGTTGGCTCAGACAAAAAATATATTTCTTTTACCGGAGTTAAAGAAGTTGACACATTATTTTGAAAGAAGAACAGAGTAATCTTTATATCTACGATAAAGCACACTTTCTGTGAGTAGAACGGTTAGCCCAATTCGATAACGGACGGTATTGCATATTGCAGGACCCCAGTTCAAATCCCAGTTGGCTGAGACAAAAAATATATTTGTTTGCCGGAGTGTCAAAAGAAGTTGATACTTTATTTTGAAATAAGAACAGAGTACTTTTGATATCTACACTTAAGCACACCTCAAATGAGTAGAATGGTTAGCCCAATTGGATAACGGATGGTATTGCATATTGTAGGACCCCGGTTCAAATCCCAGTTGGCTCAAACAAAAAATATATTTCTTTTACCGGAGTGTCAAAAGAAGTTGACATATTATATTGAAAGAAAACAGAGTAATTTTTATATCTACAATAAAACACAATTCCTGTGAGTAGAATGGTTAGCCCAATTGGATAACGGATGGTATTGCATATTGTAGGACCCCGGTTCAAATCCCAGTTGGCTCAGACAAAAATTATTTTTCTTTTACCGGAGTTAAAGAAGTTGACACATTATTTTGAAAGAAGAACAGAGTAATCTTTATATCTACGATAAAGCACACTTTCTGTGAGTAGAACGATTAACCCAATTGGATAACGGATGGTATTGCATATTGCAGGACCCCGGGTCAAATCCTAACTGGCTCAGACAAAAAATATATTTCTTTTACCGGAGTGTCAAAAGAAGTCAACATATTATATTGAAAGAAAACAGAGTAATTTTTATATCTACAATTAAGCACACTTCCTGTGAGTAGAATGGTTAGCCCAATTGGATAACGGATGGCATTGCATATTGCAGGACCCCGGTTCAAATCCCAGTTGGCTCAGACAAAAAATATATTTCTTTTACCGGAGTTAAAGAAGTTGACACATTATTTTGAAAGAAGAACAGAGTAATCTTTATATCTACGATAAAGCACACTTTCTGTGAATAGGACGGTTAGCCCAATTGGATAACGGATGGTATTGCATATTGCAGGACCCTGGTTCAAATCCCAGTTGGCTCAGACAAAAAATATACTTCTTTTACCGGAGTTAAAGAAGTTGACACATTATTTTGAAAGAAGAACAGAGTAATCTTCATATCTACGATAAAGCACACTTTCTG
>CM037476.1:10338152-10370121 GCA_021014325.1 Plazaster borealis | reverse complement strand
CTAACTGCTCTACTCATTTGAGGTGTGGCTTATGGCGGTAGAGCATACAAAATTATTCTGTTCTTCTTTCAAAATAAAGTATCAACCTTTTTTACACTCCGGTAAAACGAAATATATTTTTAGTGTGAGCCAAAGTTGAGATTTGAACTGGGGTCCTGCAATATGCAATACCATCCATTATCCAATTGGGGCTTAATCCGTTCTACTCACAGGAAAGTGTGCCTTTATTGTAGATAAAAAGTTTACTCTGTTCTTCTCTCCAAAATAATGTGTCAACTTCTTTGGACACTCTCGTAAAAGAATGCATATGATTTTTTGTCTGAGCCAACTGGGATTTGAACTCAGGGTCCTGCAATATGGCCAATACCATCCGTTATCCAATCAGCTGGGAACTTCGTCCTATTCACAGAAGTGTGCTTTATCGTAGATATAAAAGATTACTCTGTTCTTCTTTCAAAATAATGTGTCAACTTCCTTTAACTCCGGTAAAAGAAATGTATTTTTTGTCTGAGCTAACTGGGATTTTGAATCCGGGGTCCTGCAATATGCAATACCATCCATTATCCAATTGGGCCAACCATTCTACTCACAGGAATTGTGTTTTTATTGTAGATATAAAATTACTCTGTTTTCTTCAATATATTACAATATGTCGACTCTCTTTGATGCATACCTGGTAAAAGAAATATATTGTTTGTCTGAGCCAGTTGGGATTTCCAGAACCGGGTCCTGCAGAATATGCAAATACCATCCGTTATCCAATTGGGCCAACTGGTTTCTACTCACAGAAAGTGTGCTTTATCGTAGATATAAAGATTACTCTGTTCTTCTTTCAAAATAATGTGTCAACTTCTTTAACTCCGGTAAAAGAAATGTATTTTTTGTCTGAGCCAACTGGGATTTGAACCGGGGTCCTGCAATATGCAATACCATCCGTTATCCAATTGGGCTAACCATTCTACTCACAGGAATTGTGTTTTATTGTAGATATAAAAATTACTCTGTTTTCTTTCAATATAATATGTCGACTCCTTTTGACACTCCGGTAAAAGAATAAATATTGTTTGTCTGAGCCAGTTGGGATTTGAACCGGGGTCCTGCAGAATGAAATACCATCCGTTATCCAATTGGGCTAACCGTTCTACTCATTTGAGCTGTGCTTAAGTGTAGATATGCGCACTCATGTTGGTCTTCCAATATAGCATCAATTTCTGATGACTATGGTAAAAGAAATTTATTTCTTTTGTCTGAACCAGTTGGGATTTGAACTGTGGGTCCTTGCAATATGCAATACTATCCATTATCCAATTGGCCAATCCGTTTCTACCTACAAGGAAGTGTGCTTGAATGTAGATAGCAAAGATTACTTCCTGTTCTTCTTCGTGTTTAATGTGTCAACTACTCTGCAAAAGAAGTATATATTTTGTTGTCTGAGCCAACTGGGATTTGAACAAGGGTCCACAATATGTGAATGCCATTAATGGTTATCCAATTGGCCTAACTGTCTCACTCATTTGAATTGTGCTTTATTGGTAGACATAAAAATGTACCGGTTGTTTTTTCAATATAAAGTATGTCAACTTCTTTGACACTATGGTAAAAGAAATATATTTTTTGTCTGAACGCCAGTTGGGAGATTTGAACCAGGGTCCTGCAATATGCAATACCATCCATTATCCAATTGGGCTAACCGTTCTACTCACACATTTGAAGTGTGCTGAGTGTATCGTATATAAAGATTACTCTTGTTCTTCTTTCAAAATAATGTCAACTTCTTTTGACACCGCAAAAGAAAGATATTTTTGTCTGAGCCACCAGTTGGGATTTGAAACCGGGGTCCTGCAATATGCAATACCATCCGCTATCCGAATTGGGCTAACCGTTCTACTCATTACAAAAAGTGCTTTATTGTAGACATATAAAGATTACTTCTGTTCTTATTTCAAAATAAAGTATCAACCTCTTTTGACACTCCGGTAAAAGAAATGTATTTTTTGTCTGAGCTAGTTGAGATTTGAACCAGGGTCCTGCAATATGCAATACCATCCATTATCCAATTGGGCTAACAGTTCTACTCACAGGAAGTGTGCTTTATTGTAGATATAAAGATTACTCTGTTCCTCTTTCAAAATAATGTGTCAACTTCTTCGACTCTGGTAAAAGCGAAATATATTTTTTTGTCTGAGCCAACTGTTGGTATTTGAACCGGTGTCCTGCAATATGCACAATGCCATCCGTTATCCAATTGGGCTAACTGTTCTACTCACAGAAAAGTGTGCTTTATTGTAGATATAAAGATTACTCTGTTCTTCTTTCAAAATAATGTATCAACTTTTTAACACTGGAAAAGAAATATAGCATTTTTGTCTGAGCCAGTTGGAGATTTGAACCAGGGTCCTGCAATATGCTACAATACCATCTGTTATCCAATTGGGCTAATCATTCTACTCACATGTGAAAGTGTGCTTTATTGCAGATATATAAAGACATACACTGTTCTTCTTCCAAATAATGTAGTCAACTTCTTTACACTCCGGTAAAAGAAATATATTTTTTGTCTGAGCCAACTGGGATTTGAACCGGGGTCCTGCAATATGCAATACCATCCGTTATCCAATTGGGCTAACCGTTCTACTCACAGGAAGTGTGCTTTATCGTAGACATAATGTTTACTCTGTTCTTCTTTCAAAAAAATGTGTCAACTTCTTTTGACACTCCGGTAAAAGAAATATATTTTTTGTCTGAGCCATTTGGGATTTGAACCGGGGTCCTGCAATATGCAATACCATCCGTTATCCAATTGGGCTAACCGTTCTACTCACAGGAAGTGTGCTTTATTGTAGATATAAAAATTACTCTGTTCTTCTTCCAAAATAATTTGTCAACTTCTTTTGACACTCCGGTAAAAGAAATTTATTTTTTGTCTGAACCAGTTGGGATTTGAACCAGGGTCCTGCAATATGCAATACCATCCGTTATCCAATTGGGCTAACCGTTCTACTCACAAAAAGTGTGCTTTATCGTAGATATAAAGATTACTCTGTTCTTCTTTCAAAATAATGTGTCAACTTCTTTAACTCCGGTAAAAGAAATATATTTTTTGTCTGAGCCAACTGGGATTTGAACCGGGGTCCTGCAATATGCAATACCATCCGTTATCCAATTGGGCTAACCGTTCTACTCATTTGAGGTGTGCTTTATGGTAGACATAAAAATTATTCTGTTCTTCTTTCAAAATAAAGTATCAACCTTTTTTTACACTCCGGTAAAAGAAATATATTTTTAGTCTGAGCCAGTTGAGATTTGAACCAGGGTCCTGCAATATGCAATACCATCCATTATCCAATTGGGCTAACAGTTCTACTCACAGGAAGTGTGCTTTATTGTAGATATAAAGTTTACTCTGTTCTTCTTCAAAAATAATTTGTCAACTTCTTTAACTCAGGTAAAAGTATATATTTTTTGTCTGAGCCAGTTGGGATTTGAACCGGGGTCCTGCAATATGCAATACCATCCGTTATCCAATTGGGCTAACTGTTCTACTCACAGAAAGTGTGCTTTATCGTAGATATAAAGATTACTCTGTTCTTCTTTCAAAATAATGTGTCAACTTCTTTAACTCCGGTAAAAGAAATATAATTTTAGTCTGAGCCATTTGGAATTTGAACCAGGGTCCTGCAATATGCAATACCATCCGTTATCCAATTGGGCTAATCGTCCTATTCACAGAAAGTGTGCTTTATCGTAGATATAAAGATTACTCTGTTCTTCCTTCAAAAAAATGTGTCAACTACTTTAACTCCGGTAAAAAAAATAATTTTTTTGTCTGAGCCAACTGGGATTTGAACCAGGGTCCTGCAATATGCAATGCCATATGTTATGCAATTGGGCTAACCGTTCTACTCACAGAAAGCGTGCTTTATTGTAGATATAAAGATTACTCTGTTCTTCTTTCAAAATAATGTGTCAACTTCTTTAACTCCGGTAAAAGAAATATATTTTTAGTCTGAGCCAACTGGGATTTGAACCAGGGTCCTGCAATATGCAATACCATCCGTTATCCAATTGGGCTAACCGTCCTATTCACAGAAAGTGTGCTTTATCGTAGATATAAAGATTACTCTGTTCTTCTTTCAAAATAATGTGTCAACTTCTTTAACTCCGGTAAAAGAAATATATTTTTTGTCTGAGCCAACTGGGATTTGAACCGGGTCCTGCAATATGCAATACCATCCGTTATCCAATTGGGCTAACCGTTCTACTCACAGAAAGTGTGCTTTATTGTAGATATAAAGTTTACTCTGTTCTTCTTTCAATATAATGTGTCAACTTCTTTTGACACTCCGGCAAAAGAAATATATTTTTTGTCTGAGCCAACTGGGATTTGAACCGGGGTCCTGCAATATGCAATACCATCCGTTATCCAATTGGGCTAACCATTCTACTCACAAGAATTGTGCTTTATTGTAGATATAAAAATTACTCTCTTTTCTTTCAATATAATATGACACTCCGGCAAAAGAAATATATTTTTAGTCTGAGCCAGTTGGGATTTGAACCGGGGTCCTGCAATATGCAATACCATCGGTTATCCAGTTGGGCTAACTGTTCTACTCACAGGAAGTGTGCTTTTTTGTAGATATAAAGATTACTCTGTTCTCCTTTCAAAATAATGTGTCAACTTCTTTAACTCCGGTAAAAGAAATATATTTTTTGTCTGAGCCAACTGGGATTTGAACCAGGGTCCTGCAATATGCAATACCATCCGTTATCCAATTGGGCTAACCGTTCTACTCACAGAAAGTGTGCTTTATTGTAGACATAAAGATTACTCTGTTCCTCTTTCAAAATAATGTGTCAACTTCTTTAACTCCGGTAAAAGAAATATATTTTTTGTTTGAGCCAACTGGGATTTGAACCGGGGTCCTGCAATATGCAATGCCATCCGTTATCCAATTGGGCTAACCGTTCTACTCACAGGAATTGTGCTTTATCATAGATATAACGTTTACTCTGTTCTTCTTTCAAAATAATGTGTCAACTTCTTTAACTGCGGTAAAAGTAATATATTTTTAGTCTGAGCCAACGGATTTGAACCGGGGTCCTGCAATTTGCAATGTCATCTGTTATCCAATTGGGCTAACCATTCTACTCACAAGAATTGTGCTTTATGGTAGACATAAAAATTATTCTGTTCTTCTTTCAAAATAAAGTATCAACCTTTTTTTACACTCCGGTAAAAGAAATATATTTTTAGTCTGAGCCAGTTGAGATTTGAACCAGGGTCCTGCAATATGCAATACCATCCATTATCGAATTGGGCTAACGGTTCTACTGACAGGAAGTGTGCTTTATTGTAGATATAAAGTTTACTCTGTTCTTCTTCCAAAATAATGTGTCAACTTCTTTTGACACTCCGGTAAAAGAAGTATATATTTTTTGTCTGAGCCAACTGGGATTTGAACCGGGGTCCTGCAATATGCAATACCATCCGTTATCCAATTGGGCTAACCGTTCTACTCACAGAAAGTGTGCTTTATTGTAGACATAAAGATTACTCTGTTCCTCTTTCAAAATAATGTGTCAACTTCTTTAACTCCGGTAAAAGAAATATATTTTTTGTCTGAGCCATTTGGGATTTGAACCGGGGTCCTGCAATATGCAATACCATCCGTTATCCAATTGGGCTAACCATTCTACTCACATGAGGTGTGCTTTATCGTAGATATAAAGATTACTCTGTTCTTCTTTCAAAATAATGTGTCAACTTCTTTAACTCCGGTAAAAGAAATATATTTTTTGTCTGAGCCAACTGGGATTTGAACCGGGGTCCTGCAATATGCAATACCATCCGTTATCCAATTGGGCTAACCGTTCTACTCATTTGAGGTGTGCTTTATGGTAGACATAAAAATTATTCTGTTCTTCTTTCAAAATAAAGTATCAACCTTTTTTTACACTGTGGTAAAAGAAATATATTTTAAGTCTGAGCCAGTTGAGATTTGAACCAGGGTCCTGCAATATGCAATACCATCCATTATCCAATTGGGCTAACAGTTCTACTCACAGGAAGTGTGCTTCATTGTAGATATAAAGTTTACTCTGTTCTTCTTCCAAAATAATGTGTCAACTTCTTTTGACACTCCGGTAAAAGAAGTAAATATTTTTTGTCTGAGCCAACTGGGATTTGAACCGGGGTCCTGCAATATGCAATACCATCCGTTATCCAATTGGGCTAACCGTTCTACTCACAGAAAGTGTGCTTTATCGTAGATATAAAGATTACTCTGTTCTTCTTTCAAAATAATGTGTCAACTTCTTTAACTCCGGTAAAAGAAATATATTTTTAGTCTGAGCCATTTGGAATTTGAACCAGGGTCCTGCAATATGCAATACCATCCGTTATCCAATTGGGCTAACCGTCCTATTCACAGAAAGTGTGCTTTATCGTAGATATAAAGATTACTCTGTTCTTTTTTCAAAATAATGTGTCAACTTCTTTAACTCCGGTAAAAGAAATATATTTTTTGTCTGAGCCAACTGGGATTTGAACCGGGGTCCTACAATATGCAATACCATCCGTTATCCAATTGGGCTAACCGTTCTACTCACAGAAAGTGTGCTTTATTGTAGACATAAAGATTACTCTGTTCCTCTTCCAAAATAATGTGTCAACTTCTTTTGACACTCCGGTAAAAGAAATAAATATTTTTTGTCTGAGCCATTTGGGATTTGAACCGGGGTCCTGCAATATGCAATACCATCCGTTATCCAATTGGGCTAACCATTCTACTCACAGGAATTGTGTTTTATTGTAGATATAAAAATTACTCTGTTTTCTTTCAATATAATATGTCAACTTCTTTTGACACTCCGGCAAAAGAAATTTATTTTTAGTCTGAGCCATTTGGGATTTGAACCGGGGTCCTGCAATATGGAATACCATCCGTTATCCAATTGGGCTAACCGTTCTACTCACAAAAAGTCTGCTTTATCGTAGATATAAAGATTACTCTGTTCTTCTTTCAAAATAATGTGTCAACTTCTTTTGACACTCCGGTAAAAGAAATGTATTTTTTGTCTGAGCCAACTGGGATTTGAACCGGGGTCCTGCAATATGCAATACCATCCGTTATCCAATTGGGCTAACCGTTCTACTCATTTGAGGTGTGCTTTATGGTAGACATAAAAATTATTCTGTTCTTCTTTCAAAATAAAGTATCAACCTTTTTTTACACTCTGGTAAAAGAAATATATTTTTAGTCTGAGCCAGTTGAGATTTGAACCAGGGTCCTGCAATATGCAATACCATCCATTATCCAATTGGGCTAACAGTTCTACTCACAGGAAGTGTGCTTTATTGTAGATATAAAGTTTACTCTGTTCTTCTTCCAAAATAATGTGTCAACTTCTTTTGACACTCCGGTAAAAGAAGTATATATTTTTTGTCTGAGCCAGTTGGGATTTGAACCGGGGTCCTGCAATATGCAATACCATCCGTTATCCAATTGGGCTAACCGTTCTACTCACAGAAAGTGTGCTTTATCGTAGATATAAAGATTACTCTGTTCTTCTTTCAAAATAATGTGTCAACTTCTTTAACTCCGGTAAAAGAAATATATTTTTTGTCTGAGCCAACTGGGATTTGAACCGGGGTCCTACAATATGCAATACCATCCGTTATCCAATTGGGCTAACCGTTCTACTCACAGAAAGTGTGCTTTATTGTAGACATAAAGATTACTCTGTTCTTCTTTCAAAATAATGTGTCAACTTCTTTAACTCCGGTAAAAGAAATATATTTTTTTGTCTGAGCAAACTGGGATTTGAACCGGGGTCCTGCAATATGCAATACCATCCATTATCCAATTGGGCTAACCGTCCTATTCACAGGAAGTGTGCTTTATGGTAGACATAAAAATTATTCTGTTCTTCTTTCAAAATAAAGTATCAACCTTTTTTTACACTCTGGTAAAAGAAATATATTTTTAGTCTGAGCCAGTTGAGATTTGAACCAGGGTCCTGCAATATGCAATACCATCCATTATCCAATTGGGCTAAGCATTCTACTCACAGAAAGTGTGCTTTATTGTAGATATAAAGTTTACTCTGTTCTTCTTCCAAAATAATGTGTCAACTTCTTTAACTCCGGTAAAAGAAGTATATTTTTTGTCTGAGCCAACTGGGATTTGAACCAGGGTCCTGCAATATGCAATACCATCCGTTATCCAATTGGGCTAACCGTCCTATTCACAGAAGTGTGCTTTATCGTAGATATAAAGATTACTCTGTTCTTCTTTCAAAATAATGTGTCAACTTCTTTAACTCCGGTAAAAGAAATGTATTTTTTGTCTGAGCCAACTGGGATTTGAACCGGGGTCCTGCAATATGCAATACCATCCGTTATCCAATTGGGCTAACCGTTCTACTCACAGAAAGTGTGCTTTATCGTAGATATAAAGATTACTCTGTTCTTCTTTCAAAATAATGTGTCAACTTCTTTAACTCCGGTAAAAGAAATATATTTTTTGTCTGAGCCAACTGGGATTTGAACCGGGGTCCTGCAATATGCAATACCATCCGTTATCCAATTGGGCTAACTGTTCTACTCACAGGAAGTGTGCTTTATTGTAGACATAAAGATTACTCTGTTCCTCTTTCAAAATAATGTGTCAACTTCTTTAACTCCGGTAAAAGAAATATATTTTTTGTCTGAGCAAACTGGGATTTGAACCAGGGTCCTGCAATATGCAATACCATCCGTTATCCAATTGGGCTAACCGTCCTATTCACAGAAAGTGTGCTTTATGGTAGACATAAAAATTATTCTGTTCTTCTTTCAAAATAATGTGTCAACCTTTTTTTACACTCCGGTAAAAGAAATATATTTTTAGTCTGAGCCAGTTGAGATTTGAACCAGGGTCCTGCAATATGCAATACCATTCATTATCCAATTGGGCTAACCGTTCTACCCACAGGAAGTATGCTTTATTGTAGATATAAAGTTTACTCTGTTCTTCTTCCAAAATAATTTGTCAACTTCTTTTGACACTCCGGTAAAAGAAATATATTTTTTGTCTGAACCAGTTGGGATTTGAACCGGGGTCCTGCAATATGCAATACCATCCGTTATCCAATTGGGCTAACCATTCTACTCACAGGAATTGTGTTTTATTGTAGATATAAAAATTACTCTGTTTTCTTTCAATACATTATGTCAATTTTTTTTGACACTCCGGTAAAAGAATATTTTTTGTTTGTTTGAGCCAACTGGGATTTGAACCGGGGTCCTGCAATATGCAATACCATCCGTTATCCAATTGGGCTAACCGTTCTACTCACAAAAAGTGTGCTTTATCGTAGATATAAAGATTACTCTGTTCTTCTTTCAAAATAATGTGTCAACTTCTTTAACTCCGGTAAAAGAAATGTATTTTTTGTCTGAGCCAACTGGGATTTGAACCGGGTCCTGCAATATGCAATACCATCCGTTATCCAATTGGGCTAACCGTTCTACTCATTTGAGGTGTGCTTTATGGTAGACATAAAAATTATTCTGTTCTTCTTTCAAAATAAAGTATCAACCTTTTTTTACACTCTGGTAAAAGAAATATATTTTTAGTCTGAGCCAGTTGAGATTTGAACCAGGGTCCTGCAATATGCAATACCATCCATTATCCAATTGGGCTAACAGTTCTACTCACAGGAAGTGTGCTTTATTGTAGATATAAAGTTTACTCTGTTCTTCTTCCAAAATAATGTGTCAACTTCTTTTGACACTCCGGTAAAAGAAGTATATATTTTTTGTCTGAGCCAGTTGGGATTTGAACCAGGGTCCTGCAATATGCAATACCATCCGTTATCCAATTGGGCTAACCGTTCTACTCACAGAAAGTGTGCTTTATCGTAGATATAAAGATTACTCTGTTCTTCTTTCAAAATAATGTGTCAACTTCTTTAACTCCGGTAAAAGAAATATAATTTTAGTCTGAGCCATTTGGAATTTAAACCAGGGTCCTGCAATATGCAATACCATCCGTTATCCAATTGGGCTAACCGTCCTATTCACAGAAAGTGTGCTTTATCGTAGGTATGAAGATTACTCTCTTCTTCTTTCAAAATAATGTGTCAACTTCTTTAACTCCGGTAAAAGAAATATATTTTTTGTCTGAGCCAACTGGGATTTGAACCAGGGTCCTACAATATGCAATACCATCCGTTATCCAATTGGGCTAACCGTTCTACTCACAGAAAGTGTGCTTTATTGTAGACATAAAGATTACTCTGTTCCTCTTTCAAAATAATGTGTCAACTTCTTTAACTCCGGTAAAAGAAATATATTTTTTGTCTGAGCAAACTGGGATTTGAACCGGGGTCCTGCAATATGCAATACCATCCATTATCCAATTGGGCTAACCGTCCTATTCACAGGAAGTGTGCTTTATGGTAGACATAAAAATTATTCTGTTCTTCTTTCAAAATAAAGTATCAACCTTTTTTTACACTCTGGTAAAAGAAATATATTTTTAGTCTGAGCCAACTGGGATTTGAACCGGGGTCCTACAATATGCAATACCATCCGTTATCCAATTGGGCTAACCGTGCTACCCACAGAAAGTGTGTTTTATTGTAGATATAAAAATTACTCTGTTTTCTTTCAATATAATATGTCAACTTCTTTTGACACTCCGGCAAAAGAAATATATTTTTAGTCTGAACCATTTGGGATTTGAACCGGGGTCCTGCAATATGCAATACCATCCGTTATCCAATTGGGCTAACCGTCCTATTCACAGAAAGTGTGCTTTATCGTAGATATAAAGATTACTCTGTTCTTCTTTCAAAATAATGTGTCAACTTCTTTAACTCCGGTAAAAGAAATATATTTTTAGTCTGAGCCATTTGGAATTTGAACCAGGGTCCTGCAATATGCAATACCATCCGTTATCCAATTGGGCTAACCGTCCTATTCACAGAAAGTGTGCTTTATCGTAGATATAAAGATTAGTCTGTTCTTCTTTCAAAATAATGTGTCAACTTCTTTAACTCCGGTAAAAGAAATATATTTTTTGTTTGAGCCAACTGGGATTTGAACCGGGGTCCTGCAATATGCAATACCATCCGTTATCCAATTGGGCTAACCGTTCTACTCATTTGAGGTGTGCTTTATGGTAGACATAAAAAATATTCTGTTCTTCTTTCAAAATAAAGTATCAACCTTTTTTCACACTCCGGTAAAAGAAATATATTTTTAGTCTGAGCCAGTTGAGATTTGAACCAGGGTCCTGCAATATGCAATACCATCCATTATCCAATTGGGCTAACCGTTCTACTCACAGGAAGTGTGCTTCATTGTAGACATAAAGATCACTCTGTTCTTCTTCCAAAATAATGTGTCAACTTCTTTAACTCCGGTAAAAGAAATTCATTTTTTGTCTTAGCCAACTGGGATTTGAACCGGGGTCCTACAATATGCAATACCATCCGTTATCCAATTGGGCTAACCGTTCTACTCACAGAAAGTGTGCTTTATTGTAGACATAAAGATTACTCTGTTCCTCTTTCAAAATAATGTGTCAACTTCTTTAACTCCGGTAAAAGAAATATATTTTTTGTTTGAGCCACCTGGGATTTGAACCAGGGTCCTGCAATATGCAATACCATACATTATCCAATTAGGCTAACCATTCTACTCACAGGAAGTGTGCTTTATCATAGACATAATGTTTACTCTGTTCTTCTTTCAAAATAATGTGTCAACTTCTTTAACTCCGGTAAAAGAAATATATTTTTTGTCTGAGCCAACTGGGATTTGAACCTGGGTCCTGCAATATGCAATACCATCCGTTATCCAATTGGGCTAACCGTTCTACTCATTTGAGGTGTGCTTTATGGTAGACATAAAAATTATTCTGTTCTTCTTTCAAAATAAAGTATCAACCTTTTTTTACACTCTGGTAAAAGAAATATATTTTTAGTCTGAGCCAGTTGAGATTTGAACCAGGGTCCTGCAATATGCAATACCATCCATTATCCAATTGGGCTAACAGTTCTACTCACAGGAAGTGTGCTTCATTGTAGATATAAAGTTTACTCTGTTCTTCTTCCAAAATAATGTGTCAACTTCTTTTGACACTCCGGTAAAAGAAGTATATATTTTTTGTCTGATCCAACTGGGATTTGAACCGGGGTCCTGCAATATGCAATACCATCCGTTATCCAATTGGGCTAACCGTTCTACTCACAGAAAGTGTGCTTTATTGTAGACATAAAGATTACTCTGTTCCTCTTCCAAAATAATGTGTCAACTTCTTTTGACACTCCGGTAAAAGAAATATATTTTTTCTCTGAACCAGTTGGGATTTGAACCGGGGTCCTGCAATATGCAATACCATCCGTTATCCAATTGGGCTAACCGTTCTACTCACAAAAAGTGTGCTTTATCGTAGATATAAAGATTACTCTGTTCTTCTTTCAAAATAATGTGTCAACTTCTTTAACTCCGGTAAAAGAAATGTATTTTTTGTCTGAGCCAACTGGGATTTGAACCGGGGTCCTGCAATATGCAATACCATCCGTTATCCAATTGGGCTAACCGTTCTACTCATTTGAGGTGTGCTTTAGTGTAGACATACAAATTATTCTGTTCTTTTTTCAAAATAAAGTATCAACCTTTTTTTACACTCTGGTAAAAGAAATATATTTTTAGTCTGAGCCAGTTGAGATTTGAACCAGGGTCCTGCAATATGCAATACCATCCGTTATCCAATTGGGCTAACCGTTCTACTCACAGAAAGTGTGCTTTATCCTAGATTATAAAGATTACTCTGTTCTTTTTTCAAAATAATGTGTCAACTTCTTTAACTCCGGTAAAAGAAATATATTTTTTGTCTGAGCCAACTGGGATTTGAACCGGGGTCCTACAATATGCAATACCATCCGTTATCCAATTGGGCTAAACGTTCTACCCACAGAAAGTGTGCTTTATTGTAGACATAAAGATTACTCTGTTCCTCTTCCAAAATAATGTGTCAACTTCTTTTGACACTCCGGTAAAAGAAATAAATATTTTTTGTCTGAGCCATTTGGGATTTGAACCGGGGTCCTGCAATATGCAATACCATCCGTCATCCAATTGGGCTAACCATTCTACTCACAGGAATTGTGTTTTATTGTAGATATAAAAATTACTCTGTTTTCTTTCAATATAATATGTCAACTTCTTTTGACACTCCGGCAAAAGAAATTTATTTTTAGTCTGAGCCATTTGGGATTTGAACGGGGGTCCTGCAATATGGAATACCATCCGTTATCCAATTGGGCTAACCGTCCTATTCACAGAAAGTGTGCTTTATCGTAGATATAAAGATTACTCTGTTCTTTTTTCAAAATAATGTGTCAACTTCTTTAACTCCGGTAAAAGAAATATATTTTTAGTCTGAGCCATTTGGAATTTGAACCAGGGTCCTGCAATATGCAATACCATCCGTTATCCAATTGGGCTAACCGTCCTATTCACAGAAAGTGTGCTTTATCCTAGATATAAAGATTACTCTGTTCTTTTTTCAAAATAATGTGTCAACTTCTTTAACTCCGGTAAAAGAAATATATTTTTTGTCTGAGCCAACTGGGATTTGAACCGGGGTCCTACAATATGCAATACCATCCGTTATCCAATTGGGCTAACCGTTCTACCCACAGAAAGTTTGCTTTATTGTAGACATAAAGATTACTCTGTTCCTCTTCCAAAATAATGTGTCAACTTCTTTTGACACTCCGGTAAAAGAAATAAATATTTTTTGTCTGAGCCATTTGGGATTTGAACCGGGGTCCTGCAATATGCAATACCATCCGTTATCCAATTGGGCTAACCATTCTACTCACAGGAATTGTGTTTTATTGTAGATATAAAAATTACTCTGTTTTCTTTCAATATAATATGTCAACTTCTTTTGACACTCCGGCAAAAGAAATTTATTTTTAGTCTGAGCCATTTGGGATTTGAACCGGGGTCCTGCAATATGGAATACCATCCGTTATCCAATTGGGCTAACCGTTCTACTCACAAAAAGTGTGCTTTATCGTAGATATAAAGATTACTCTGTTCTTCTTTCAAAATAATGTGTCAACTTCTTTAACTCCGGTAAAAGAAATGTATTTTTTTGTCTGAGCCATTGGGGATTTGAACCGGGGTCCTGCAATATGCAATACCATCCGTTATCCGTTCTACTCATTTGAGGTGTGCTTTATGGTAGACATAAAAATTATTCTGTTCTTCTTTCAAAATAAAGTATCAACCTTTTTTTACACTCTGGTAAAAGAAATATATTTTTAGTCTGAGCCAGTTGAGATTTGAACCAGGGTCCTGCAATATGCAATACCATCCATTATCCAATTGGGCTAACCGTTCTACTCACAGGAATTGTGCTTTATTGTAGATATAAAGTTTACTCTGTTCTTCTTCCAAAATAATGTGTCAACTTCTTTTGACACTCCAGTAAAAGAAGTATATATTTTTTGTCTGAGCCATTTGGAATTTGAACCAGGGTCCTGCAATATGTAATACCATCCGTTATCCAATTGGGCTAACCGTCCTATTCACAGAAAGTGTGCTTTATTGTAGATATAAAGATTACTCTGTTCTTTTTTCAAAATAATGTGTCAACTTCTTTAACTCCGGTAAAAGAAATATATTTTTTGTCTGAGCCAACTGGGATTTGAACCGTGGTCCTACAATATGCAATACCATCCGTTATCCAATTGGGCTAACCGTTCTACTCACAGAAAGTGTGCTTTATTGTAGACATAAAGATTACTCTGTTCCTCTTCCAAAATAATGTGTCAACTTCTTTTGACACTCCGGTAAAAGAAATAAATATTTTTTGTCTGAGCCATATGGGATTTGAACCGGGTCCTGCAATATGCAATACCATCCGTTATCCAATTGGGCTAACCATTCTACTCACAGGAATTGTGTTTTATTGTAGATATAAAAATTACTCTGTTTTCTTTCAATATAATATGTCAACTTCTTTTGACACTCCGGCAAAAGAAATTTATTTTTAGTCTGAGCCATTTGGGATTTGAACCGGGGTCCTGCAATATGGAATACCATCCGTTATCCAATTGGGCTAACCGTTCTACTCACAAAAAGTCTGCTTTATCGTAGATATAAAGATTACTCTGTTCTTCTTTCAAAATAATGTGTCAACTTCTTTTGACACTCCGGGGTCCTGCAATATGCAATACCATCCGTTATCCAATTGGGCTAACCGTTCTACTCATTTGAGGTGTGCTTTATGGTAGACATGAAAATTATTCTGTTCTTCTTTCAAAATAAAGTATCAACCTTTTTTTACACTCTGGTAAAAGAAATATATTTTTAGTCTGAGCCAGTTCAGATTTGAACCAGGGTCCTGCAATATGCAATACCATCCATTATCCAATTGGGCTAACAGTTCTACTCACAGGAAGTGTACTTTATTGTAGATATAAAGTTTACTCTGTTCTTCTTCCAAAATAATGTGTCAACTTCTTTTTACACTCAGGTAAAAGAAATTTATTTTTTGTCTGAACCAGTTGGGATTTGAACCGGGGTCCTGCAATATGCAATACCATCCGTTATCCAATTGGGCTAACCGTTCTACTCACAAAAAGTGTGCTTTATTGTGGATATAAAGATTACTCTGTTCTTCTTTCAAAATAATGTGTCAACTTCTTTAACTCCGGTAAAAGAAATATATTTTTTGTCTGAGCCAACTGGGATTTAAACCAGGGTCCTGCAATATGCAATACCATCGGTTATCCAATTGGGCTAACCGTTCTACTCATTTGAGGTGTGCTTTATGGTAGACATAAAAATTATTCTGTTCTTCTTTCAAAATAAAATATCAACCTTTTTTTACACTCTGGTAAAAGAAATATATTTTTTGTCTGAGCCAGTTGGGATTTGAACCTGGGTCCTGCAATATGCAATACCATCCGTTATCCAATTGGGCTAACCGTTCTACTCACAGAAAGTGTGCTTTATCGTAGATATAAAGATTACTCTGTTCTTCTTTCAAAATAATGTGTCAACTTCTTTAACTCCGGTAAAAGAAATATAATTTTAGTCTGAGCCATTTGGAATTTAAACCAGGGTCCTGCAATATGCAATACCATCCGTTATCCAATTGGGCTAACCGTCCTATTCACAGAAAGTGTGCTTTATCGTAGGTATGAAGATTACTCTCTTCTTCTTTCAAAATAATGTGTCAACTTCTTTAACTCCGGTAAAAGAAATATATTTTTTGTCTGAGCCAACTGGGATTTGAACCAGGGTCCTACAATATGCAATACCATCCGTTATCCAATTGGGCTAACCGTTCTACTCACAGAAAGTGTGCTTTATTGTAGACATAAAGATTACTCTGTTCCTCTTTCAAAATAATGTGTCAACTTCCTTAACTCCGGTAAAAGAAATATATTTTTTTGTCTGAGCAAACTGGGATTTGAACCGGGGTCCTGCAATATGCAATACCATCCGTTATCCAATTGGGCTAACCGTCCTATTCACAGGAAGTGTGCTTTATGGTAGACATAAAAATTATTCTGTTCTTCTTTCAAAATAAAGTATCAACCTTTTTTTACACTCCGGTAAAAGAAATTTATTTTTTGTCTGAACCAGTTGGGATTTGAACCGGGGTCCTGCAATATGCAATACCATCCGTTATCCAATTGGGCTAACCGTTCTACTCACAAAAAGTGTGCTTTATCGTAGATATAAAGATTACTCTGTTCTTCTTTCAAAATAATGTGTCAACTTCTTTAACTCCGGTAAAAGAAATGTATTTTTTGTCTGAGCCAACTGGGATTTGAACCGGGGTCCTGCAATATGCAATACCATCCGTTATCCAATTGGGCTAACCGTTCTACTCATTTGAGGTGTGCTTTATGGTAGACATAAAAATTAATCTGTTCTTCTTTCAAAATAAAGTATCAACCTTTTTTTACACTCTGGTAAAAGAAATATATTTTTAGTCTGAGCCAGTTGAGATTTGAACCAGGGTCCTGCAATATGCAATACCATCCATTATCCAATTGGGCTAACCGTTCTACTCACAGGAAGTGTGCTTTATTGTAGATATAAAGTTTACTCTGTTCTTCTTCCAAAATAATGTGTCAACTTCTTTTGACACTCCGGTAAAAGAAGTATATATTTTTTGTCTGAGCCAACTGGGATTTGAACCGGGGTCCTGCAATATGCAATACCATCCGTTATCCAATTGGGCTAACCGTTCTACTCACAGAAAGTGTGCTTTATCGTAGATATAAAGATTACTCTGTTCTTCTTTCAAAATAATGTGTCAACTTCTTTAACTCCGGTAAAAGAAATATATTTTTAGTCTGAGCCATTTGGAATTTGAACCAGGGTCCTGCAATATGCAATACCATCCGTTATCCAATTGGGCTAACCGTCCTATTCACAGAAAGTGTGCTTTATCGTAGATATAAAGATTAGTCTGTTCTTCTTTCAAAATAATGTGTCAACTTCTTTAACTCCGGTAAAAGAAATATATTTTTTGTCTGAGCCAACTGGGATTTGAACCGGGGTCCTACAATATGCAATACCATCCGTTATCCAATTGGGCTAACCGTTCTACTCACAGAAAGTGTGCTTTATTGTAGACATAAAGATTACTCTGTTCCTCTTCCAAAATAATGTGTCAACTTCGTTTGACACTCCGGTAAAAGAAATAAATATTTTTTGTCTGAGCCAAATGGGATTTGAGCAGGGGTCCTGCAATATGCAATACCATCCGTTATCCAATTGGGCTAACCATTCTACTCACAGGAATTGTGTTTTATTGTAGATATAAAAATTACTCTGTTTTCTTTCAATATAATATGTCAACTTCTTTTGACACTCCGGCAAAAGAAATATATTTTTAGTCTGAGCCATTTGGGATTTGAACCGGGGTCCTGCAATATGCAATACCATCCGTTATCCAATTGGGCTAACCGTCCTATTCACAGAAAGTGTGCTTTATCGTAGATATAAAGATTACTCTTTTCTTCTTTCAAAATAATGTGTCAACTTCTTTAACTCCGGTAAAAGAAATATATTTTTTGTTTGAGCCAACTGGGATTTGAACCAGGGTCCTGCGTTATGCAATACCATCCATTATCCAATTAGGCTAACCGTTCTACTCACAGGAATTGTGTTTTATTGTAGATATAAAGTTTACTCTGTTCTTCTTCCAAAAAATGTGTCAACTTCTTTTGACACTCCGGTAAAAGAAATATATATTTTTTGTCTGAGCCAACTGGGATTTGAGCCGGGGTCCTGCAATATGCAATGTCATCCGTTATCCAATTGGGCTAACCATTCTACTCACAGGAATTGTGTTTTATTGTAGATATAAAAATTACTCTGTTTTCTTTCAATATAATATGTCAACTTCTTTTGACACTCCGGTAAAAGAAATATATTTTTTGTCTGAACCAGTTGGGATTTGAACCGGGGTCCTGCAATATGCAATACCATCCGTTATCCAATTGGGCTAACTGTTCAACTCACATAAGTGTGCTTTATCGTAGACATAAATATTACTCTATTCTTCTTTCAAAATAATGTGTCAACTTCTTTAACTCCGGTAAAAGAAATATATTTTTTGTCTGAGCCAACTGGGATTTGAACCGGGGTCCTGCAATATGCAATACCATCCGTTATCCAATTGGGCTAACCGTTCTACTCATTTGAGGTGTGCTTTATGGTAGACATAAAAAATATTCTGTTCTTCTTTCAAACTAAAGTATCAACCTTTTTTCACACTCCGGTAAAAGAAATATATTTTTAGTCTGAGCCAGTTGAGATTTCAACCAGGGTCCTGCAATATGCAATACCATCCGTTATCCAATTGGGCTAACCGTTCTACTCACAGGAAGTGTGCTTTATTGTAGACATAAAGATTACTCTGTTCTTCTTCCAAAATAATGTGTCAACTTCTTTAACTCCGGTAAAAGAAATATATTTTTTGTTTCAGCCAACTGGGATTTGAACCAGGGTCCTGCAATATGCAATACCATCCATTATCCAATTAGGCTAACCATTCTACTCACAGGAAGTGTGCTTTATCATAGACATAATGTTTACTCTGTTCTTCTTTCAAAAAAATGTGTCAACTTCTTTTGACACTCCGGTAAAAGAAATATATATTTTTTGTCTGAGCCAACTGGGATTTGAGCTGGGGTCCTGCAATATGCAATGTCATCCGTTATCCAATTGGGCTAACCGTTCTACTCACAGGAATTGTGTTTTATTGTAGATATAAAAATTACTCTGTTTTCTTTCAATATAATATGTCAACTTCTTTTGACACTCCGGTAAAAGAAATATATTTTTTGTCTGAACCAGTTGGGATTTGAACCGGGGTCCTGCAATATGCAATACCATCCGTTATCCAATTGGGCTAACCGTTCTACTCACAAAAAGTGTGCTTTATCGTAGATATGAAGATTACTCTGTTCTTCTTTCAAAATAATGTGTCAACTTCTTTAACTCCGGTAAAAGAAATGTATTTTTTGTCTGAGCCAACTGGGATTTGAACCGGGGTCCTGCAATATGCAATACCATCCGTTATCCAATTGGGCTAACCGTTCTACTCATTTGAGGTGTGCTTTATGGTAGACATAAAAATTAATCTGTTCTTCTTTCAAAATAAAGTATCAACCTTTTTTTACACTCTGGTAAAAGAAATATATTTTTAGTCTGAGCCAGTTGAGATTTGAACCAGGGTCCTGCAATATGCAATACCATCCATTATCCAATTGGGCTAACCGTTCTACTCACAGGAAGTGTGCTTTATTGTAGATGTAAAGTTTACTCTGTTCTTCTTCCAAAATAATGTGTCAACTTCTTTAACTCCGGTAAAAGAAATATATTTTTAGTCTGAGCCATTTGGAATTTGAACCAGGGTCCTGCAATATGCAATACCATCCGTTATCCAATTGGGCTAACCGTCCTATTCACAGAAAGTGTGCTTCATCGTAGATATAAAGATTAGTCTGTTCTTCTTTCAAAATAATGTGTCAACTTCTTTAACTCCGGTAAAAGAAATATATTTTTTGTCTGAGCCAACTGGGATTTGAACCGGGGTCCTGCAATATGCAATACCATCCGTTATCCAATTGGGCTAACCGTTCTACTCATTTGAGGTGTGCTTTAGTGTAGATATAAAAATTACTCTGTTCTTATTTCAATATAAAGTATCAACCTTTTTTCACACTCTGGTAAAAGAAATATATTTTTAGTCTGAGCCAGTTGAGATTTCAACCAGGGTCCTGCAACATGCAATACCATCCGTTATCCAATTGGGCTAACCGTTCTACTCACAAAAAGTGTGCTTTATCGTAGATATGAAGATTACTCTGTTCTTCTTTCAAAATAATGTGTCAACTTCTTTAACTCCGGTAAAAGAAATGTATTTTTTGTCTGAGCCAACTGGGATTTGAACCGGGGTCCTGCAATATGCAATACCATCCGTTATCCAATTGGGCTAACCGTTCTACTCATTTGTGGTGTGCTTTATGGTAGACATAAAAATTAATCTGTTCTTCTTTCAAAATAAAGTATCAACCTTTTTTTACACTCTGGTAAAAGAAATATATGTTTAGTCTGAGCCAACTGGGATTTGAACCGGGGTCCTACAATATGCAATACCATCCGTTATCCAATTGGGCTAACCGTTCTACTCACAGAAAGTGTGCTTTATTGTAGACATAAAGATTACTCTGGTCCTCTTCCAAAATAATGTGTCAACTTCTTTTGACACTCCGGTAAAAGAAATAAATACTTTTTGTCTGAGCCAAATGGGATTTGAGCCGGGGTCCTGCAATATGCAATACCATCCGTTATCCAATTGGGCTAACCATTCTACTCACAGGAATTGTGTTTTATTGTAGATATAAAAATTACTCTGTTTTCTTTCAATATAATATGTCAACTTCTTTTGACACTCTGGTAAAAGAAATATATTTTTCGTCTGAGCCATTTGGGATTTGAACCGGGGTCCTGCAATATGTAATACCATCCATTATCCAATTGGGCTAACCGTCCTATTCACAGAAAGTGTGCTTTATCGTAGATATAAAGATTACTCTTTTCTTCTTTCAAAATAATGTGTCAACTTCTTTAACTCCGGTAAAAGAAATATATTTTTTGTCTGAGCCAACTGGGATTTGAACCGGGGTCCTGCAATATGCAATGCAATATGTTATCCAATTAGGCTAACCGTTCTACTCACAGGAAGTGTGCTTTATCGTAGACATAATGTTTACTCTGTTCTTCTTTCAAAAAAATGTGTCAACTTCTTTTGACACTCCGGTAAAAGAAATATATATTTTTTGTCTAAGCCAACGGATTTCAACCGGGGTCCTGCAATATGCAATACCATCCGTTATCCAATTGGGCTAACCGTTCTACTCACAGGAAGTGTGCTTTATCGTAGATATAACGTTTACTCTGTTCTTCTTTCAAAAAAATGTGTCAACTTCTTTTGACACTACGGTAAAAGAAATATATATTTTTTGTCTGAGCCAACGGATTTGAACCGGGGTCCTGCAATATGCAATGCCATATGTTATCCAATTGGGCTAACCGTTCTACTCACAGAAAGCGTGCTTTATCGTAGATATAAAGATTACTCTGTTCTTCTTTCAAAATAATGTGTCAACTTCTTTAACTCCGGTAAAAGAAATATATTTTTTGTCTGAGCCAACTGGGATTTGAACCGGGGTCCTGCAATATGCAATGCCATATGTTATCCAATAGACTGTGCAAGTCTCGCGCTTATTCGAACTTCCGGGACCATTGTGGTCCCAACCATATGGAGTTTAACGTGGGCGAGATTTTGTTTTGTCAATTATTTTAGTTTAACGTAGTTTATGACGATGAAAGTTATATATGTTGTTGGGAATGTAATACTTAGTGATAGAAAAAATATGAAAGAAAAATCAATTCAACAATATAACGAAGAAAACCCGATAATTAAACTTGACCTCAGCTTCCGGTTACTGCAAAAAATTAAGAATTTTGGCTCACATCCGATCACAAAAATTACGTAAACGCTTGTTTTGGATGCGCGATGATAATCGCCAGATGCTGTAATTTCAACGCGAAGCCTTTTCATAGCGTTCTATGGTTGTTGAGGCGTCAGGGTCCTCTATAAACTGCGCCAAGCGTTAATTTTACGCCTGTGTGACCATCGCGAATCACACGTATGGTTTCTGAAAAGTTAAGATCAAATAAGCATCCTTGTCCCAGAGTTTTAATTTTGCTTCAATAATAATTAACACATTATTTTTGTATTTATTATTAAAACTAAAACTGACTTTATAAACATGTAATTAGTATTTTTGTTGTTCAGATTTTATCATTGAATATAGTTTAAAACAAAGATTTGATTTCAGAGAAAAAAATGTTCTTCACTCTATTGGGCTAACCGTTCTACTCACTGGAATTGTGCTTTATTGTAGATATAAAGATTACTCTGTTTTCTTTCAATATAATGTGTCAACTTCTTTTAACACTCTGTAAAAGAATCATATTTTTTGTCTGAGCCAACTGGGATTTGAACCGGGGTCCTGCAATATGCAATACCATCCGTTATCCAATTGGGCTAACAGTTCTACTCACAGGAAGTGTGCTTTATCGTAGATAAAAAGATTACTCTGTTCTTCTTTCAAAAATAATGTGTCAACTTCCATTGACACTCGGGTAAAAGAAATACATTTTTTGTCTGAGCCAACTGGGATTTGAGCCGGGGTCCTGCAATATGCAATACCATCCGTTATCCAATTGGGCTAACCGTTCTACTCACAGGAAGTGTCCTTTATCGTAGATATAAAGATTAATCTGTTCTTCTTTCAAAAACAATGTGTCAACTTCTTTTGACACTCCGGTAAAAGAAATATATATTTTTTTCTGAGCCAACGGATTTCAACCGGGGTCCTGCAATATGCAATACCATCCGTTATCCAATTGGGCTAACCGTTCTACCCACAGGAAGTGTGCTTTATTGTAGATATAACGTTTACTCTGTTCTTCTTTCAAAAAAATGTGTCAACTTCTTTTGACACTACGGTAAAAGAAATATATATTTTTTGTCTGAGCCAACGGATTTGAACCGGGGTCCTGCAATATGCAATGCCTCATGTTATCCAATTGGACTGACATTTTGACTTGTAACTTGGGTGGGGAAGTACCCATGGGGAAAGGAGTGTTTGGGGGTGAAGAGGTCAGAGGGCAAGGTCACAGTGGTTAGTCATTTTAAGTTTTCTGCATTACGATATCTTGTTGTCACAAGTTTGGATGGAGAGTAACCCTTGAGATAAGGCAACTTGGGATTGTTTTAAAGTCAGCAGGTCAAAGGTCACGGTCACAGTGCTGGGGTAGAACATTATTTGTGGTTGCTGTAGGGAAAGATTGAGTAAATACCAGTAAACTGTTACTCTTAGAGCAACAATGAAACATCCCTTGTTGGCAACTCTTGTTGACATTAAATGAAATTTGCTTTATACAGGGACATCCGAAAATAATCGTTCCTCAAAATGTCAATATCTATATCTATATCGGTCTCGGACGTGGAGGTATTGACTATTACTGACACGCAGAAAAAATAATCTGTAAATGGAATACACAATCTGAGACAGTTTTCATGCAGAAACGTTTCTCAGATTGACTATTGACCTAGAGAATGACCTATATACAATATTAACATCACATTATACACATGAGTATTACAATTATTATAAATCGCGATTCTAAACAAATGTGCATTTGTGAAATTGTTGAACGTTTATGCAAAAGTCGTGAAGTTGAAGAACATTGTAAAGCGGCAGCAATTTACAGCTTGGCTTCACGTTCTTCTGGTTTGATTGGAAAATAAACTAAAAATCCATGGTTCGTTACAGCATTATTGCTTGTATTTGCAAATGAACTTAAACTTACTCTTCTTGACATAAAGGTAAAGTACACCTTTGTTTTTTGGAATTGTTTGACAGTTTTAATTCTATATACAATAAACCGAACCTGTGAAAATTTCATTTCAAAAGGTGGTAGCGTTTTTGAGATATCGCCGAAAATATGGAGCGGTTAAGTCCACGCAGGAAGAATAATCTGTAATTGGAATACACAATCTGAGACAGTTTTCATGCAGAAACGTTTCTCAGATAAAAATGTTTTTGAATCCCTCTCTCTAAAACCTTTTCTTAGAAGGGAATCGTTTCTCAAAATGTTATACATTATAAACAGCTGCAATGCTTCTTACCCAGTAAGTTTTTATGGCCATTATTTTTGGAGTAATTACCAAAGGTATACCCTGCCTTTAGGTTTAAACCACATTATACTCAAACTCAGAAAAGTGGCAACGAAAACAAAAGTGATGTGTGTGTACGTCGTAGCTTTAAGCCAGTTTAAGTTATTGTGTTCAATGTATTGTCTAATAATGTGCAAGTTATATAAATTCACAACAGTAATTACTTTGACTCTTCATACAAATAAATATCTAATACAAAAAAGACTCGGTCAAGGTTGTGTACAATGCATTTGTTTCCGATTCTCTAGATTCTTCATCTTCATGTAAAACCCCTCATAAGTGAGGTGAGACAAGTTAGCATAAAAACAGGCATAATATTCTTCCTACTTTGGTATGATTTCCGATAGTTTTGCCCTTACAAAACTCAGAACAAATGTCAGTAAATAGCCTAAAATGTCTATTTAAGTCCACACCAAGTAAGATTTGAAACTTAATAAGTCCACACCATGCGTATAGGTCAGCCCTTATACTCAATAAAATGTTCCTACTTTTTTCAAAGGAGCAAGTATCATGCTTGTAATACACACATTGCAAAGCTTCTCAATAGCAGAGTAGGCAAATAATTCAAGTTTACTATAATCACAATACAATAACAGCATAAACCATAAGAGCAATATCACTTTGTAACTACTCATATCAAGGGATGTACAACATTATCAATACGAGTAATATATTATTATTTCCCATTTGAGTTAACTAGATTTGTTATACCCTTTAGATCTTAAGAAAATAATTACGTTAAAGTTGCAAGACCCGGTTTTCGACGACTGTAACCTATTTAAAGAATTTTTCTTTGCACGAATTATGACAGATGGTGCTGTTTCAAAACTGAAAACACTAAAAACCCTTCAGATATGCCTTATTTGCAAATGCACAAAATACATGTAACATGTAAACTTGTGTTTACATAAATTCGGCATCCCGAAAAAAATTCATTTGTTGTTAGGCCTTTTAAATAATCATCACTTATCATAGGCTGATTTTGTTGGTTTGCAATACCTTAAATCAAATCTTAAAACTTTCTTGAATCCATAAAGCAGCTATTTAAAATTCAAATCTAAGTTTTGGGGTAAATTCACCCGAAAATCTGACCTAGCATCTTTAATTGTTTTTTCCCCAAACGTGAGCATAAAATAAACATAGCTTCGTAATCATACTGATTTGAAGATTAGGTCCCTTAGGAACGCACCTCAACGTTAATTGAAAACCTTTTCTTTGAGACGTGGCAAAGAGGAATTATTTTTGCTGCTTCAGGTCAGTAATTTGCAGCAGAATTGTATTTTCGTAAGATCCATAAGTATGACTGTTTCAATGCAAAATATTCATTTATTTAAGGTAAGCGTCGGAAGGAGGATTGTTTGTGCAAAAATTTACTTGAATTAATCCCTTGAATATGGTTAACACTAAAACTAAAACATCTACTATTTATTTCAACCAAACACAGACTCAACTTGTTACTACCTCAATGATAATATATAATCATCAAGATATTGAAGCAGATTATCTTTTTTATTGAATATTTTTCTACAGGCAACTTATCAAGTAAACAAGTTTCCCAAAAACATGTGATCAAAAACGTATTTTCGAAAACTTTCTGGTATTTGGAGATTTGGTCCGTTAGGAAAACACTTCAACCTTTTTTAAAATAAATTATTGAGACTTGGCAATTGGTCACATTTCTCAGCAGATTGTGTCTTTGTAACAATCAGCCTGAAATAACTGATCTCCTCTGAGGCACATTTTGTAGAAGAAGGAAGGTTAGGTGTTTGAGGGAGGACTTTGTTTGCACAAATATTTATTTTTGTGTCTATAAAAAACTTCTACAATGAGTTTACTTTGATGCCATGGTATCTTTACAAATTATTGTTACTTAATTTGAACAAGCTGGTTGTACATCCCTGTAATTTTAACTAAAATGAAAACATATACTCCTAAGTATTTATTTCCACCAAGCACGGACTCAACTAATTGTTACATCAATAATAATATTTACATATCCAGAGATAGAATATATTTAGGCCTATAGATCTTCTGATACAGCAATGTAAAAGTGACGTTTTTTGAATGCAATGTTCATGTTGTTAGAAATGTCATTGGCGAATGAATAATTGTAAACAAATTGTGAATGTTCCAACGCCACAACTTACAAGCCGATGTTAAATGTCGTTTCATTTTCATTAGTTTGAATTTGATTGTGTCGCTCTTTATGAATGTGACCGCATCTTTTTTAAACACAATGTTACATTATACACTAATCGTTAAACGCTGCGATGTTTTTTTTAGTGTTTTGTACACCCTAGGGGGCAAATGGCAAGGAGGCGACGCTAAGGTGCCATTTGCCCACGAGGTTGTACAAAACCCATGCAACAATTGTTTTGTTATACCAGTGTAATAGATTACTCTTCTTTGGAGACGACCTAATAACATTAATGCGACGAAGTTGGCACAGTTTGATATGCAGACGAACAGTGGCGAACAGTTGTAAACAATAATGGTAGTTGGTTCATTGAAATTCAAAAGTTAGTTACTGTTCCCTACGGCACATCGCACAGGAATGTAAATCATAGTACCAGTGTAGTTGCAACCTCGAACCCGGGGCTATTTCTAATATTGTATAAGGCGCTGGAAACGACAACGTAGGGCACGACCAATGCAATGTATCCAGTGGGATACATTAATCATGTTCCCCCTAATGCGCTGAGCGTAATGCGAAGTGTGCAATCCTCAAAAATCAATAAACGCTACGCAATGATCATCATTTTTACGGATAACGCATTGCGCATGTATTTTCCTGTCACGCATTGCGCACTACGCACAATGCTTGAAGGACACTGTATTTCCGGCCATAGCCATTCTACATGCGTCGTTGTATCACATCACGTGATTGGTTCTCGACCAATAAAAACATTACAACTTTTTACCGTGGTATAACAAAAGAAGATGTCTTAGTATTACCGGCTGACTATTATTGAACACTGAGGTATACCATCCAATACAAGCAATCAACTTGTACAGTAATTTAATCTAAATTACATTGACCACTAAAACAAAACATTACTGGTAGGCCTATGGGACAATCACATTTTCAATTCGCCGTATTTTTAACCGCGTGAGGGCGTTTGTGGACCAATTTCACGTGATGAAAAACAAGTAAACAAACGGTAATTTTTTGTAATTTTTGTTATTATTATGTTGATGTATTTCGTCATTGATAAAAGAAAAACTACATACAGGCAATTAAACTAAGATGAAACTGTGATTGTGATTGTGAAGACATTTTCTGATGAAAGCGCCCTCAAGCGGTCAAAATTATGATAAATTAAACAAGAGTAATAATAAAAATATTAATAACAACAACAAGTAGTCTTTATCAAGCGCTTTATCTGCGGGTGTCTCAAAGCGCTTATCAATATTTCAGACTGGTTATTGACGTTGATGAATTATGAGACCGATTTATGTAACACATTGTTGTACTAACAAAGTGCTGCGGCACATTTAGCAGCCACTGCCAGAAACACCGCGGCAAACCCTTTCTCTTCGCGATAAGTGTAGCTGGGTTCTTTTACGTGCATTACACAACACACGGGACCAACAGCTTTACGTCCCATCCGAAGGACGAAGCAATAATGGTTAAGTGTCTTGCTTGAGGACACAAGTGTCCAGACCGGGACTCGAACCCACACTCTGCTGATCAGAAACACCAGAGCTTGAGTCCAAGTTAATCAGTGCGCTTTACATCTCGGCAACGACACGCCGGCATTTAAAAATGGCATCTAAAAATCACTACCCTCACTATAACAGGAAACATATATTCACTCAGCTCTATTTTCCTCGAGCTTGGTTCAATAATATAAATAGAGATGAAGTGGTTTTAATAGGTTGTTTGTTAGTCTTGTAAAGAATGATTTCATAATACAAATATAGTTTCCGGACTGTTGTATAAACCTGTTATCCCATTATTGTTGTCACTATACTCTGTCATGTCTTTTAGGAATCTGATACAAGTATCAAACATTAATTTATCAATAATAGGCAAGGGCCAAGAAATAAGTTGAGTTCGGTAGTTTAATTCGTGCACTTGAAATCATTTCGTGCATTCCGAGTTTTTGGTTTCATATGGTAATTTAAATAGATATAGGCCTATTTCCAACAGTTTCATGCCCCGCCCCCTCCCCCATTTGAAATCTGTACTATTGAGGTTAACAATTAATAGAGTAATGTATTGCATTCAATAATGTGATAATATCAATGTTTTAAAGAATGTTTGTTTCATTTACATGCAGGCAATGTTTTTTTATTTTTTTATTAACGTCAGTTATTGTCTTTATAACAAAAGTATAAAAAATGCGTAGCAAGAGCGCTGAAAAAGGTTCGTTTTTTAGAAAAAACACAAACGGAAACCCTTGCGTTAATTGTCAGAATGTTTCCCTTGAGAATACGGGGCACACCCTTGTCCCCCATAAAAAAAAACATTACTCTAGTTTCGCCGCAGCATTTAATAGAAACTATGTTCGGAACCAAATAACAGTAAACTTGTGATGATATTACTACGAGAAATGGTCAGTGCTTCAAATATTGAATGTCCTAGTAAAGAGAAGGTGTTTAGTTCGATCTTTGCACGGACAAGGCATGCAGTGACTTTTCCATCGAGTATCTTCAAAAGGTTAAGATCAGAGATTAAAACTTTATTCTTGCCATTCTTGCTAGGTAATTAAGCTTTGTCTGATTGACGTCTTTGGCTTCGGCTACTGGTCTGACTATGGCTATGGCTATGGCTAGATCACTATGGCTCTTTTCGAAACCATGGCTCGGGCTTTGGCTTAGGCTTACGCACCGTCTGCCTCATTTGAAACCCTGTACCGAAAACGCGTAGTTTCAAAACAACTGACAGAGTCGAAGCCGAAGCCGTGGTGTCGAAATTGTCTTTAATTGCATATAAACCCCGCCACAAGCACAAAACAGCGCCCTCACTGGCTAAGAGTACCGTAGTTCCCAGCGCGTACACGCATACACGTTTCCATTGTTTGGCCTAACCAATGGCGGCCAGTGCAAGGGGTCTTTCTCGTGTGTCCTCCAGTGTAATACCGTATAGTAAGCATTTTAGGCTACACGGCGTTTACACGCTTACCATTACCTGCAGTTTGACTCCTCATTGCAAAATGGCGAAAGTGGCAGAGCTGCGTGTGACGTTAGTGCACGGGTTCAGTAACCGCTTCTGACACCGAATCGTTTACCATTCCCACGCAATTGTCACTCGTGGGACGTCCCTTTAGATTTAGGCAGTATTAGAATTGGCACCTGCTGCTGCTGCTGCTGTTGATATGGCTGTTTCTATAGGCTTATGCTCCATTACAATAAATCATGTTAACATGGTAGTCCAGCCATACCTGCAGCCGTTGAAAATTTCACAAAATAGCGCCCTCAATTTTATTACAAATAGCGAATCTCATTTTAAATACACACCACCATCCCGAATAGGCGTTATTTAAAAGTTGGTTGTGTACTCTTTAAAGCCTAAAAACAAAGTTCAAAAGACACACATTAAATGTTTAAAAAAATACAAACACACAAACACCGCATTAGTATATGTTTCTGTTTTAAAAAGGATTGTTTAAGAATGCATGTTTTGTTTAAAGATAACGATTAATTAAAAGTATGTTATAGGAAATTATTGCCAATGTTGTCTTCAGTTGCAGCTGATGATTTCGAAGCGCATGCACATATTCTCTCCATTCCACGACAAGGGTTCTATGCGGATGGATCTTGATCGGATCATTCTCTGTGATGTGGTCTGGACAGAGACCAACACATCGTGACCATCAGATATCCGTTTAGATCGATAGATCTGGATTAGCAAAAATGATACAAAAACCGTTTCTGTTGTCATTATAGCGATAATAAATCACTGTTTGTACATACATTCAGACAGTCATCTATCATAGACAGCACAGCCATTTCATTTGTTCCATATTTCAAGATAAGTTGGTAGGGAACATATTGCCACTCCCAATTTTGTTACTCATAATATTCATTACTTTTTGTACACGGGGCTTGCGTCTACAATGCTGGCAGCAAAGGCAGATCAACGTGTTCTCATAATATGTTTGCTGATTCGACACATCCATTAAAAGGTTGATTTATTCTTGTTTCAGAAACTCAACCAATGCAAACTCAATTTAAATGTTTTAGATGAGTTAAGTGTAAGACTACATGACGCATGGATCAGTGGCGTTATTGATTTGTTGGATTGGGTGTTTGTTGGAGGGGGGGGGGGGGTGTCAGAAGATGACATCCGGTCGTGCAGCATGCCATACTCGTAGATAGGAACATGTACTGAGAAATGCCTTTTGACCTCACAGTGGAAACTCCTCTCAGTCCTCTAATGACCAGCCTCTACATGTTTATCATTATTAATCTCAGTGGTAAAAAACATGGATTTATATAGTTTTGGATGTCAGGGAATGCATTTATAGCTGGTCAGCCAACAACTAAATAGGTGTATGATGAGGTCTTCTGTGGAATCTTGTTTCGGATTGACGCCGCCTTCAACATTTACCAATGTATGAACATGGCATTCCCACCTCGAATTGGAGAATGGGGAGCATCGGTTAATTTCTAATAACCAACAACAAGTGCGTGTTTTCACTTTAAGCAAATAACACACACATTATCACTTCATAATTACCTCGAGTAACCCGTCTGCGTGATTTATAATATCTATCCATGTGTTTCCATCATTGCTGTACAGAACAAAACGTATCACGTATTCGTCTGATTCGTAACGGCCCTGGATGATCAGGCCGTAGATGTCCACAGTGTGATTGAAATCCACCTGAATCCATGTGGAAGTATTATCTGCACACCATGAACCTGTTAGAATCGAAATGTTTCTGTTATTATCTCTTGATGTTAAATGCGTCCAATTTACCACGGTGAATTTACACTCATGGAACTTCAAACCACAAATGTTATAAACAAAAGCAGAACCACTAAAGGGACCAGAGAAACAATCCTGGGCACTTGCACAACTTTACTGAAGTAGTAATATTTCACCTGTAACTAGGAATTAAACATAGGAAACAATAATTATTTCGTTTTGAGCATTATGTTTGACTGTTGATCACCTGACCCCAAAACAGACTGAAAGTTTTCTCGGTTATAAGTTTTCAATTCTATATGGAATAAATCGTCTCGCTATAATTATGAAAAACACTATCCTCATGGTTGTACATTGGACGACACGCAAAATGTATCCGTCCGTTTATGTCATAAAGAAATAAATAATTTACATGAGATATTTAATATGACCCAGTGGATTGTTATCATTAGTGTTAAAGTTAATAAACAAATATTAGGTTTGTAACTGATTCTTCTTGGAGAAGTATTTACTACCATTGCCATTCAACCTAGCTAGTGCTGGAGCGTAGTTTGCGTAGTCGTCATTCAAGACGTTCTTTGCAGTAATCTGATGGTCGGCTATGGCGCCGCTTTCCATACCGAGGCGAGTCATGTTGCAAACTGGTAAAAAGAATATTATCAAAATAACTGAAAACAATAGGACACTGATCCATGATTTAAATGATTATTGATATTGTAAAGAAATTGCTGGTAGA
>CM037476.1:10269474-10337652 GCA_021014325.1 Plazaster borealis | reverse complement strand
AAAGAAATATATATTTTTTGTCTGAGCCAACGGATTTGAACCGGGGTCCTGCAATATGCAATGCCATATGTTATCCAATTGGACTGACATTTGGACTTGTAACTTGGTTGGGGAAGTACCCATGGGGAAAGGAGTGTTTGGGGGTGAAGAGGTCAGAGGGCAAGGTCACAGTGGTTAGTCATTTTAAGTTTTCTGCATTACGATATCTATGTTGTCACAAGTTTGGATGGAGAGTAACCCTTGAGATAAGGCAACTTGGGATTGTTTTAAAGTCAGCAGGTCAAAGGTCACGGTCACAGTGCTGGGGTAGAACATTATTTGTGGTTGCTGTAGGGAAAGATTGAGTAAATACCAGTAAACTGTTACTCTTAGAGCAACAATGAAACATCCCTTGTTGGCAACTCTTGTTGACATTAAATGAAATTTGCTTTATACAGGGACATCCGAAAATAATCGTTCCTCAAAATGTCAATATCAATATTAACCCCCTTCCTGCCCCCATCCCCACCATGAAATCGTGGGTTGTTGTACTGGAGTAAACTTGAACTTATCCTGTAATGTTATGTTTGAAACAAATACGCTGCGGCTTTTCTGTAGATATTTCATGGATTGATATTACATGGGTTTGACATATAGGTATTTATTGATAGTTCTTGTGGACTACTAGGCAACCGTATGAGTCACGGCTCTCTGTAAAACATGTACAACGTTCAGAGTTTTGTCATATATTTTTTCAACATTTATTAGCATTCACATTAAAAATAGGTCACTAACAGATTATGAGGATTTATCCGATACCATACAATGAAACCCTTGAAGTTCCTAACTTACTACTCTGTACTGACAGAATCAGACATTGTCTTCCTAGAATCTGATAGAATATAGAGGGATCGGGAATAAGTTAAATTTATACAAATTTTATGCAGGATATTCCGTGTCCAAAAGTACAATACTTTTATTTATGGAAACAATATGGTGCTTTTTATCTAAACAAAATCGATCATTGAAATTTTTAATTTTTCAAAATGTTCTAGGAAGGGGATTCTTCTAAGAATTTATTATCAATGTAGTGCCTTTACAAAGCGTCTGGCATCATAAATCACTCGTGTAATCATGGAGGGAGGATGGCGTGGGACTAATCAAGTTGAACTTTTTATCTGGCTTTGCCACTGACTATTATGCTGATGTCTTTGATTGACCGTTGTTAACCTTTTATACCACCATATCATGATATGTTTTGAAAGCATTGGTTTCCAAGAATCGAAATGACAGTAAATGTCATTTCGATCACTTCCCGGTTATTCACTCCAGTGTTGGAGACCAAGCACCTCCCCCCCCCTTGGTCTCAGAGGATAAGGAGACCTCATCGGTCTCATCGGTCTCGGACGTGGAGGTATTGACTATTACTGACACGCAGAAAGAATAATCTGTAAATGGAATACACAATCTGAGACAGTTTTCATGCAGAAACGTTTCTCAGATTGACTATTGACCTAGAGAGTGACCTATATACAATATTAACATCACATTATACACCTGAGTATTACAATTATTATAAATCGCGATTCTAAACAAATGTGCATTTGTGAAATTGTTGAACGCTTATGCAAAAGTCGTGAAGTTGAAGAACATTGTAAAGCGGCAGCAATTTACAGCTTGGCTTCACGTTCTTCTGGTTTGATTGGAAAATAAACTAAAAATCCATGGTTCGTTACAGCATTATTGCTTGTATTTGCAAATGAACTTAAACTTACTCTTCTTGACATAAAGGTAAAGTACACCTTTGTTTTTTGGAATTGTTAGACAGTTTTAATTCTATATACAATAAACCGAACCTGTGAAAATTTCATTTCAAAAGGTGGTAGCGTTTTTGAGATAGGCCTATCGCCGAAAATATGGAGCGGTTATGTCCACGCAGGAAGATTAATCTGTAATTGGAATACACAATCTGAGATAGTTTTCATGCAGAAACGTTTCTCAGATAAAAATGTTTTTGAATCCCTCTCTCTAAAACCATTTCTTAGAAGGGAATCGTTTCTCAAAATGTTATACATTATAAACAGCTGCAATGCTTCTTACCCAGTAAGTTTTTATGGCCATTATTTTTGGAGTAATTACCAAAGGTATACCCTGCCTTTAGGTTTAAACCACATTATACTCAAACTCAGAAAAGTGGCAACGAAAACAGAAGTGATGTGTGTGTACGTCGTAGCTTCAAGCCAGTTTAAGTTATTGTGTTCAATGTATTGTATAATAATGTGCAAGTTCTATAAATTCACAACAGTAATTACTTTGACTCTTCATACAAATAAATATCTAATACAAAAAAGACTCGGTCAAGGTTGTGTACAATGCATTTGTTTCCGATTCTCTAGATTATTCATCTTCATGTAAATCCCCTCATCAGTGAGGTGAGACAAGTTAGCATAATATACCAGGCATAATATTCTTCCTACTTTGGTCTGATTTCCGATTGTTTTGCCCTTACAAAACTCAGAACAAATGTCAGTAAATAGCCTAAAATGTTTATTTAAGTCTACACCATGCGTATAGGTCAGCCCTTATACTCAATAAAATGTTCCTACTTTTTTTCAAAGGAGCAAGTATCATGCTTGTAATACACACATTGCAAAGCTTCTCAATAGCAGAGTAGGCAAATAATTCAAGTTTACTATAATCACAATACAATAACAGCATAAACCATATGAGCAATATCACTTTGTAACTACTCATATATATCAAGGGATGTACAACATTATCAATACGAGTAATATATTATTATTTCCCCAATGGGTTAACTAGATTTGTTATACCCTTTAGATTTTAAGAAAATAATTACGTTAAAGTTGCAAGACCCGGTTTTCGACGACTGTAACC
Source organism: Plazaster borealis (assembly GCA_021014325.1). Classification (NCBI taxonomy): domain Eukaryota; kingdom Metazoa; phylum Echinodermata; class Asteroidea; order Forcipulatida; family Labidiasteridae; genus Plazaster; species Plazaster borealis. The sequence goes on along the minus strand of CM037476.1, from coordinate 10,334,775 downwards.
TATTTAAAGAATTTTTCTTTGCACGAATTATGACAGATGGTGCTTTTTCAAAACTGAAAACACTAAAAACCCTTCAGATATGCCTTAATTGCAAATGCACAAAATACATGTAACATGTAAACTTGTGTTTACATAATGTCGGCATCCCGAATTTTTTTTATTTGTTGTTAGGCCTTTTAAATAATCATCACTTATCATAGGCTGATTTTGTTGGTGTGCAATACCTTAAATGAAATCTTAAAACTTTCTCGAAACTATAAAATAGCTATTTAAAATTCAAATGTAAGTTTTGGGGTAAATTCACCCGAAAATCGGACCTAGCATCTTTAATGGGTTTTTCCCCAAACGTGAGCATAAAATAAACATAGCTTCTTAATCATACTGACTTGAAGATTAGGTCCCTAAGGAACGCACCTCAACGTTAATTGAAAACCTTTTCTTTGTGACGTGGCAAAGAGGAATTATTTTTGCATCTTCAGGTCAGTATTTTTTAGCAAAATTGTATTTTCGTAAGATCCATAAGTATGACTGTTTCAATGCAAAATATTCATTTATTTAAGGTAAGCGTCGGAAGGAGGATTGTTTGTGCAAAAATTTCTTGAATTAATCCCTTGAATATGGTTAACACTAAAACTAAAACATCTACTGTTTATTTCAACCAAGCACAGACTCAACTTGTTACTACATCAATGATAATATCTAATCATCAAGATATTGAAGCAGATTATCTTTTTTATTGAATAATTTTCTACAGGCAACTTATCAAGTAAACAAGTTTCCCAAAAACATGTGATCAAAAACGTATTTTCGAAAACTTTCTGGTATTTGGAGATTTGGTCCGTTAGGAAAACACTTCAACCTTTTTTAAAATAAATTATTGAGACTTGACAATTGGTCACATTTCTCGGTAGATTGTGTCTTTGTAAAAATCAGCCTGAAATATTTGATCTCCTCTGAGGCACATCTTTGTAGAAGAAAGTAGGGTAGGTGTTTGAGGGAGGACTTTGTTTGTACAAACATTTATTGTTGTGTCTATATAAAAAACTTCTACAAATATTGAGTTACTTTGATGCCAAGGTGACGCTAAGGTGCCATTTGCCCACGAGGTTGTACAAAACCAATGGACCCCATCACAACATGCAACAATTGTTTTGTTATACCAGTGTAATAGATACCTTTTCTTTGGAGGCGACCTGATAACATTACGACGAAGTTGGCACAGTTGGATAAAAAAAATATATATTAGACGAACAGTGGCGAGCAATAATGGCAGTTGGGTCGTTGAAATACAAAAGTTTGTCACTGTTCCCTACGGCACATCGAACAGGAATGTAAATCATAGTACCAGCGTAGATGCAACCTCGAACCCGGGGCTATTTCTAATAATTGTATAAGGCGCTGGAAACGACCAAAGGTGGGCACGATCAAAGCAATTTATCCGGTGGGATACACGTTCCCCATAATGCGATGTGCGTAATGCGTAGTGTGCAATCCTCAAAAATCAAATACACGCTATATGCAATCATGGAGGAAGAACATTTTCTTCCATGATGCAATGATCATCATTTTTACGGATAACGCAATACGCATGTATTTTCCTGTTACGCAATGCGCACTACGTACAACGTTTGACTGACACATGTATTTCCGGTCTAGCCATTCTACATGCGTCTTTGAATCACATCACGTGATTGGTTCTCGACCAATAACAAAATTACAATCTTTTACCGTGGTATAACAAAAAAAGATGATTATTGAACACTGAGGTATACAATCAAATACAAGCAATCAACTTGTACAGTAATTTAATCTAAATTATACAATGACCACCAATACCAAAGATTACTGGTAGGCCTACGGTATAATAACAATTAGTATAATAATAATAATAACATCAACTAGTCTTTATAAAGCGCTTTATCTGTGGGTGTCTCAAAGCGCTTATGAATATTTATTTCCAGACTGGCTTTCGACTTTTATGAATTATGAGACCAATTTATTTAACACACTGTTGTGTTAACAAAGTGCTGCGGCGCATTCAGCAGCCACTGCCAGAAACACCGGGGCGAACCCCTTCTCTTTACGATAAGTGTAACTGGGGTCTTTTACGTGCATTACACAACACACGGGACCAACGGCTTTACGTCCCATCCGAAGGACGAAGCATTAATGGTTAAGTGTCTTGCTTAAGGACACAAGTGTCAAGACCGGGACTCGAACCCACACTCTGCTGATCAGAAACACCAGAGCGTGAGTCCGAGTTAATCAGTGCGCTTCACAGTTCGGCAACGACACTCCGGCATATAAAATGGCATCTAATAATCACCACCTTCACTAACGAGAAACATATCACTCAGTTCTAATTTCCTCGAGTTTATGATATTATATAATATTAATAGAGGCGTAATTCTGAGTACGTGGTTTTGTTAGTCTTGTAATGAATGATTCCATAACATAAATAAATACCGTACTGCTTTGTAAACCCGTTATCCTACTCTGTCATGTCTGTTAGGAATATGATACAAGACATGACAGATGTAATTTTCAATAATTTGAGTTCGTTAGTTTGATTCGTGCACTCGAAATCATTTCATGCATTCCGAGTTCTTGGTTGCATATGGTAATTGATATCTATTTCTGATTGTTTTCATGCCCCGCCCCGCCCCCCATTTGAAACCTGTCTTTTTCAGATGAACAATAATCAGAGTAATATAGAACATTAAATAATCTTTAATGGGATAATATCAATTTTTTAACAAATATCTTCTTTCCTGTACATGCAGACAATGTCTTTGCTTTTATACTCACGTCAGATATTATCTTTTTGTTATAAAATAAAATAAAAAATCAGCAGCAAAAACGCTGAAAAGGGGGTTGTTTAAGAAAAAAATACAAACGGAAAGTATTGCTTTAAATCGCAAGAAGTTCCCCTTGACAATACGGGGCACACCCTTGTCCCCCATAAAAACATTACCCTAGTGTCGCCGCAGCATTTAATATAAACTATGTTCAGAACTAACTAACAGTAAACTTGTTACGACGTTACGGAAATGTTTCTTTATATTGCCTTGTCCTAGTAAAGAAAAGGTGTCTAGTTCGATCTTTGCACGGACAAGGCATGCAGTGACTTTTCCATCGAGTATCTTCAAAAGGTTAAGATCAGAGATTAAAACTTTATTCTTGTCGTGACATTAAGTAACTCTGTGTCTGATTGACGTCTTTGGCTTCGGCTACTGGTCTGACTATGACTATGGCTATGGCTAGATCACTATGACCCTTTTCGAAACCATGGCTTGGGCTTAGGCTTAGGCTTACGCACCGTCTGCCTCATTTTAAACCCTGTACCGAAAACGCGTCTTTTTAAAACAACTGACGGAGTCGAAGCCGAAGCCGTGGTGTCGAAATTGTCTTTAATTGCATATAAACCCCGTCACAAGCACAAAACAGCGCCCTCACTGGCTAAGCGTACCGTAGTGCCCAGCGCGTACACGCATACACGTTTCCATTGTTTGACCTCATCGATGGTGGCAAGGTTACCTGCAGTTTGACCCTTCATTGCAAAATGGCGAATGTGGCAGAGCTGCGTGTGACGTCGGTGCACGGGTTCAATAACCGCTTCTGACACCGAATCGTTTACCATTTCCACGCAATTCTCACTCGTGGGACGTCCCTTTAGATTTAGGTCGTATTAGAATTGTAACCTGCTGCTGCTGCTGCTGTTGATATGGCTGTTTCTTTAGGCTTATGCTTCATTACAATAAATCATGGTCCAGCCATACCTGCCGCCGTTGAAAATTTCGCAAAATAGCGCCCTCAATTTTATTACAAATAGCGAATCTCATTTTAAATACACACCACCATCCCCGAATAGGCGTTATTTAAAAGTTGGTTGTGTACTCTTTAAAGCCTAAAAACAAAGTCCAAAAGACACACATTAATTGTTTTTAAAAATAGAAACACACCGCATTAGTATGTTTCTGTTTTAAAAAGATTTGTTTAAGAATGCATGTTTTTTGTTTAACGATAACGATTAATTAAAAGTATGTTGTAGGAAATCATTGCCAATGTTGTCTTCAGTTGCAGCTGATGATTTCGAAGCGCATGCATTGATTCACATTCCACCACCAGGGTTGTATGCGGATGAATCTTGATCGGATCATTCTCTGTGATGTGGTCTGGACAGAGACCACCACATCGTGATCATCAGATCTCCGTTGAGATACATATTCCTGGATTAGCAATAATGATACACAAACTATTTCTGTTGTCAATAATTCACAACGATATTAAATCACTGTTTTGTACACACATTCAGACAATCATCTATCGTAGACAGCACAGCCATTTCATTTGTTCTTTATTTCAAGATAAGTTGGTAGGGAACATATTGCCACTCCCAATTTGGTTACTCATAATATGCATTACTTTTTGTACACAGAGCGTACGTCTACAATGCTTGCAGCAAAGGCAGATCAACTTGTTCTCATATCTTTGCAGATTCGACACATCCATTAAAAAGTTGATTTATTCTTGTTTCAGAAACTCAATTTAAATGTTTTAGATTAGTAAAGTGTAGGACTACATGACGCATGGATCAGTGGCGTTATTGCTTCGCCGGATTGGAAGGGGGGTGGTGTCAGGAGATGACATCCGGTCGTGCAGCATGCCATACTCGTAGATATTGGAACATGTACTGAGATATGCCTGCCTTACCTCACAGTGGATACTCCTCTCAGTCCTCTGATGACCAGCCTCTACAACTCTTAGTGGCAAACATCGTGGATTTATATTGTTTTGGATGTCAGGGAATGTATTTTTTGCTGGACAAGCAACAACTAAATGGGAGTATGATGAGGTCTACTGTGGAATCTTGTTTCGGATTGCCGCCGCCCTCAACATTTACCAATGTATGAACATGACATTCCCACCTCGAATTGGAGAAAGTGGAATATCGGTAAATTTCTAATCAACAACAACAAGTGCGTTTTTCACTATAAGCAAATAACGAACAAATTATCACTTTATAATTACCTTGATTGACCCGTCTGAGTCCTTCATATCTATCCATGTGTTTCCATCATTGCTGTACTTCAGATAAAAGTACATCACGTATTCGTTTGATTCGTAACGGCCCTGGATGATCAGGCCGTATATGTCCACAGTGTGGAGGAAATCCACCTGAATCCAAAAGCCATAATTCCCGCACCATGAACCTGTTAGAATCGAGATTTGTTTTATTATTATCTCTTGATGTTAAATGCATCCATTTCACACTCGGTGGCTTCAAATCAACAACTATTCTAAACAGAAGCTGAAGCATAATCACAAAGGACGACAGAAATAACCCTGGGCACTTAAACAACTTTACTGAAGTAGTAATATTTTACCTGTAACTATGAATGAAATATAGGAAACGATATTACTTAGTTTTGAGCATTATGTTTGACTGTTGATCACCTGACCCCAAAACAGACTGAAAGTTTTATCGGTTATAAGTTTTCAATCCTATGGAATAAATCGTCTTGATATAATTATGACAAACACTGTATTACCCTCATGGTTGTACATTGGACGAAACGCAATCCGTCAGTTTATGTCATCAAGAAATAACTATTAGTCTTGAAATATTTAATATGACCCAGTGGATTGTCATCATTAGCGTTAAAGTTAATAAACAAATATTAGGTTTGTAACTGATTCTTCTTGGAGAAGGATATACTTACCATGGCTGTTCAACCTAGCTAGTGCTGGGCCGTAGTTTGCGTAGTCGTCGTTCAAGACGTTACCTGCAATAATCTGATGGTCGGCTATGGCGCCGCTTTCCATACCGAGGCAAATGATGTTGCAAACTGGTTCAATATAAAAAAATAAAATAAAAAATAATAGTAACGAAATAAAATAAATAACCACAAGAAACTTCTCATAAGACACTGCTGTATGTTTTGAGTCACTAACGCCGCTTTGGCTGAGTTTTTGTTTTTTTTTTGCTTTTTATTTTGTCAAGAAATTGCTGAATATTTGGATATTGATGGGTATTTTGATGAAGTGGTAACTATCCACGAGATAATGCTAACTTACTGTAACATTCATTTACAACTTTTCATCCATTTGTTTGATTTTCCATTCATGACAAGAATACAATGAAAATGTTAAGAGACCACAACATAATTGTTCCTCAGTTTTATGTTGATAATGCTATGGCAATTAACCCGCTATAGACGCATGCCATTCAAAGCATTTGCTTCAAACCATAATGTAAAATTAACATGTTGGATTTTCCAAGCAACCATAAAGAAAAGTACTTTTTGACGTTATTTCAGTGAACATTGATTTTCTTACAAACCTGCGATAGTGACTAGGAATGTACATTGTCCAGGGTTACCAGCTGCATCCGAAGCCTTACACGTGACTGTGGTGGTACCCGCTTTGAAGGAGTCACCTGATACGACAGTCTTCCCTTCGTCATCGTCTCTGCATGTGGTTTGGTTCTGCAATCCATCTTGGTCATACGCAAATACCTCCCGCCACTGAACAGAGGTACGAGCATAGCTGTCGTTGGTTAAGCCGAACACACCTTTGGGGCAGTACACTGTAGGACCTTCAGAAGAAGAATGAACAATATTTGGATCTTGTCAGTATTTGCTATAATAGCCTTCATTACCGATGTCCTACAAATTGATATTGAGATTGATATATTTTTCAAAAGGTTAACTGATTCGACGTGATATGAATGGTGTTTTTTAAACTGCCGGAATCTGTTTTATCTGCATTAGTGACTTTGAAGCCAACCGCATCTGACTTCATACTCGTGACTGTGACGATATTCTTGTGAACAAAAAGCCACCCATTATTTATCATTCATCAATTATTTTCAACGGCCCAAACATTCACTACCGGTACAGTAGCGGATTGCTGGAAATCCCGTTGAGGGCAGTGTTGTTTTGGCTTCAGTAATTTCAAGAGGATATTCAGTGGACCAAAATGTGTTATACTTTGTTTCAAAATGTGTTTTAATGTTTTATTTTGTGTTCTTCTTCATGGTTTTTCTTTCTTGTGTTCGAAACAGTGAGTTAAACAAACAGTTCTTGCGTAAACATTCTCAATTCGTAAATAATTTAAGTCTAATATTGTCAATTCTGGCAACTTCTTCATCCAAAGCCTTAGGGCTCAAATATTACATTCTGAGAACTATGTGTATGAAGAAGACACACGTAACCTTTAATGAACAGTCAACACTCAATTGGGATGACATCATTATGGAAAAGGTATCATGCTTCCGGAACGAAGGGTATACAGCGATATCTGCTAACATGTTTTTGCTGACTTCGTGTTCACCTTAACAACACAAACAATAAATGCTTATGCCCGGACAAGGATCAAAACAATTTGACTTGCTTTCCGCTTCTACAGTAATACACCCCTAACCCCGTTTCATACCTGCTTTTGCTGAAGTTGTGTCGGGTAGTGGTGTTGAAAGTTCCGTTGAAACTGTGGTGATCTACACAATTGAACAAATGTTTTCAATTAATTTAAATAAAGCCCATTCATTATACAGTTTGGTTCTTCTGCGTAAAATCTTAAACTCGTAAACAAATCTTGTCAGGATTCATTTTCAGATTTTGACTGAGCACCAAAAAGCCTCATGCAGTGTTCACCACTGTCATTGTTGGTAAAAACCATAACTTCACTTTTTCTTATCAAGTACGTAAGTATAGACTACTAGTTCGTTTCACATGTTGCTTAATCCCTAACATGTGTAATGACTTATTAATACTGTTTCCTGGGTTCTTCAGTACCGTATTTATTGAGGCGACTCTTCAGGATACAGAATTATGTATAGCTCTACTTTCTATAGCTTCCATTATGTGAGTGTCAAAGGTTATCAGTGCATAACTGTATTTAACCACAAGAAGGCGCTGCACCTGTTCGATTTGTTTTATCAATTATTACTTTCCCTTTTGTCTTTTTTGCTTTCTTTGGATTTTTTAAGCGACGGCCCAATTGTTTTTGTTCACAACATCCAATCGAGAATTATCTTGGATTGTCAAACCACCCGGATCAGGTTTTTCGTTTAAGTCATCGTGATGTAAACGGACAGCCAAACTCATGACTTAGAGACCGGTTTGTGAATGGCGTAAATTGAGAACTAACCTTTGTTTTAATTTGTTGACTATCCCTACCGAGGACCTTCTAAATTTGTTTACATTTTTAAAATATCTTTACGGCTGCATTACCAACTGTTAAATGACGGAATTTTTCATAATTTAATTATTGTTCTGTTGATTCATTTGCAACAATTTTTTGATGAGGTACTCTCCAGGAAATATAAAAACATATCTGGTAAAAGTTTAGAGTAATCTGCAATATTAATGACATCAATTTGCATAACTTTTTGAGCGGACGTTTGGTGAACGTCCGGAAGAAAAAGGGGGAACTTACACGATCAGTCGTTGTTGATTTGGCTTGTAATGTTTCTTGCTTTGTCTTGGTTGTCATCATTGCTTCTTCAGGGAGTGGTTTAGCTTTATTTGATGAGCCACCAAAGTAGGAAAAGCCGTCATCTTGCTTATAGCTATCAGGAAAATCCTCTTTGCTGGCGTCGTTGAGCTGACATATGCCACTGATGTCATTGTGATTGAATGACAAACAGCGACTGTGCCTCCAGCAAAGCATCATACACTGAATCCGAACTGTCCCTGATTGATTCAGGAACGAGTGACCGATCAGTGCGTGGTGCTGGTGTGGCAGGAAAATGTTTCCATGGGACCCGATGGTGCAACTAGTCTCAGTCGCTGATGCCTCGTAAGACACCCATGCGACCATCGCAACTGTGAACAATATCAGAGTTTTCATATTTGTATTCTGGTGTGTCTTTCCACAACCGGTCGACACCAGCTCCACAGTGGAAATGACGCAGTGCTCCAAATCACTAGTGAAGTAATATCGCCCAGGAGGGATGGTCAATTATATAGCAGGGGTGTGGAATCTCTTCTAATCAATATCGACGTACATCAGGCTCGTACCAAGACTTGAATTCAAGGAAACTCCTAACCTTTATTTACAAAATAAGGTTTATTTATTTGGTACTTTAGCTTCGGAATCGTTTTGTCTGTGATAAGTTACGTTGTTTCGTCGATCACCCCAAAAAGGAAATCGGTTGGCATTTCGCTGCACAACCGATTCCCGTAAATTTTACGGGAATTTGTTTACAGCGAATGCTTTAATGTATGTTCTAAAAAAAGCACAAGAGTGATACTAACAAAAGGAGAAAAAGGTTTTCTCAAATAAGGTCAATGGTTTTGGGAAATAAATGTGAATTTTGGCTAGATTAACTTTTAAATAAAAGCTAAAAACCATCATAAGCTAAAAAAGTCATCGTGAAACGGTTCATACCAACAAAAAACCTAAACAAACAACAACACAACAACAACACCAAACAAACACCTCAACAAACCTACACCCTGACAACCCCAAACGATTTTTTTCGTTTCCGTCAAAAGAAATTCATCCTTTACCTATAACTAAAAATGAGTATAATCTTTTTTATACGAATCGACACGAGGAGGCACTTTAAACTAATAAAAACCCAAACAAACAACGGGGCCGATCTACAACACAATGAGGTAGTAGCTGTTAAATATATGAACACCTAATTAAAATGACCCAGTGCGGCCTAATTTTCATTCCTTTATTGTCGAGAGAGGACACCCAACAAATTGCAATGCAAGGGAAAAGAATCACAAAAAAGGAATTGTTCCAATCCCGTGACCATAATGGAGAAGAGTTATAACCCTTTGTCGCGGGGTGTATGACACTTCGTTATTAATTTTCACCCATCTTTTGTTGTTTCTGATCGACGTGCTCAGCAACGCATGAAGAAATTTTGTTCAATTTCCTGTTAATTAATTAGTTTTTCGTTCACTTAGCTTCATATAAGTTCACGACCCAGGATTTTTTCCCCCCGCAATCTGGGTTAGCATTGGCTACAACGTGTTTGGCGAAAGACTTGATTCCTTTTTACGCAAGAGTTCAGCAATATTCACCAAAGAGCCAAGTTATTTATTTTGATGTAAATGGCCTCATGGGGAGCTAAATTTGTTGTTATTTTCTAAACATATTGAAAACCGGTATCTGTCGGACAAATCTTGATACAGGATTGAACTAATAAACAAACAAAATAATTTGTTTGTTTACTTATTCGTACAATTCATGTTTTAATCAAGCAATATAGTGTATTAAAATGGTTCTGGACATACTTGGTGTGTATTTGAAATATATTTTTAAACGTAAATGAATATGAATTTGTCCATACTGTAACATATGAATGAGACCATTTGCTGCATGTAGAGTGGTAGATACAGCTTGTTGACTAATTCTAAGTAGTTGATCTTCGGGAGGATGGACTGTTACGATCATATTGCAACTACTTTTGGCTTTGCTAGTGCAGTTAGGTACTAGTAGTAGGCCTACATGCACATACTTGTATTGCGTTTATCATCTTTGGATTTGTCATGCTTTTTTGTACTGTTGTTGTACCATGTTGTTATACCATATTTGGCGTTTGTTTCTTTGTAATTTTGGGGTCGATCGTTGTATGTCGAAGGAACGTATATTGGACTGAAAGTGTGTTTTGTGTCGGTTGTTTATACACGACTTTGTGCTGGATGGATATGCAGACTGGATCCTCATGCCTTACCATACTTATAACATTTACATAAACAGAGCACCAGTCTACTTGCACCATTGCGCAGCATTGTACAGTAACGTTGACACTTGCAACGGTTGGTAAAGCGTATACGCTGACCTTTAATCACGTGACATTTTGATGGTTTAACAAAAAACAATCTACAAATTATTGTCTAAGAGTCTACATCACAAATATACGAAAACGGTAAACCAGTATGTTCCTTTAATTTAACAATTAAATTAGTTTTGGGGTAAATTCCGAATCAGACACATTTTCATGTACTAAACCTGAAGTACAATGAAAATCCACACAAACTGCTTTTGGTACATGTAGACTTCTATGATGACAATATTGACATATTCTGTGACTGGACTCTACTACACTGTAAGCCGTAAATGTCTCTGGTTGATCTCATCATCATCCTCAACCTTTTCTAGTAACCTTGCTCTAGGAGTGTGATCATAAGGAATGTCTTCACCTCCACTTGCTTTAGGTAGAAAATTGTTGAACTTGCTTCAATCAAGATGGGGTAGCTATTTGTTTCCAGACCTAAAGTTTCCCTTTTTTCGAGTGAAATGGTTCGTTCAAACTGTATCAATCATGGATATCAAGGCTTCATTCTCAAAAATTACTCAGTGTGTTAGGATCTTTCTTTGCAGTATCCAAATAATGCATTTAATTGAGTTGATATCTGGTTAATTTTCTCAACAAAACTGTGTTGTGAGTTAAACACTGCATCATTTAGTTGTATAACAGTCACCATCAGTATTTATCTAATAACACATTAGGATGGACTTTTTGTACGTTGGGCATATGCAGTCAAACTGTACTCAATCAATTCGGGAGTTTAACACAAAATTCACTTATGTGAAAACTTGCGAGACCATAAATCTTAATACTGGAAACTTTTAAAATGGAAACCAGGGTTCTTTTGTTCATGAGGAAACTTTGTTTCAATATTTTACAGGCTCAAGGAACTCTACTCAGATTGTAACGTGGCGTGCAGAAGTGATTTCAACAGTTGCCTTATAATAGTGTTTGAATGTATGTTTCCAATTATATGAAAATAGCTCACTGTTAAAACAACAAAAAACAAACGACATTTTAGAGATCAATATTTCTTATTTTTGGTTATCACACATTTATTACTGCTCACAAGTAAGATTACTGAAACATTTTATCCGTATTATATAATGCCTGATGAGAATGTAGTCGCTTAAAAAGAAAAGTTAACACCAGGGCCCAATTCCATAGAGCTGCTTAAGCACAAAAAGTAGCTAAGCACAACAATATTATGCTTACCAGAACAGAGTTACCAGCCAAAATACCATGTCACATGTACAATTTGTGACTGGTATCCCGCTCAATTCTGCTAAGCAGAAAATTGTTAAGCAATATTTTCTGCTTAAGTAGCTCTATGAAATTGGGCCCTGTGCCCAATTTCATAGATCTGCTTAACGGCTGATTTTGTGCTTACTGCGTGAGTTTCAATTTCATAGCGCTGCTAACTGTAAAGCACACGAAACGGCATGCTAACCTTCCGGTGCTTTACTGTGTGAAAATAAATGATGTAACAATGCAAATTTACGGTGAACGCGCAAACTGGCCGCCTAATTTTGCTAACCTGTGAAATACGATTACGCTTAAGCAAATGTTTCTGCTATATAGTTAGCACGAAAATTTGCATACCGTTAGGCGCAGCGCTATGAAATTGGCCAAAGGTCATTTATACTGAACGAATCAGCCAGTGTCTTCCTTTGGTTGAATAGTGTATCAATAATAGGGGATTGGGAATAAGGTATGATAAATTATACACAATTTAAACCAGCGATTCTGTAAATAGTTAAAGGGATTCGTGTCTAGAATTAAATTGTTTTCGTTTTTCTCGAAAGCAACATCAACGATGTATTGAATGATTTAAACTTAGATGAGATCTAGATGATCTATATAGAAAGGGGATAAAATGCATCATGGAATTTGATCTGAACAATGTGTCTTTACGAAGCTGAGTGGCACCATGAATCACCTGTGTATTCAAGTCTAGTTTTCTTTCTCCTAACTTTGAAAATGATATACGTTTAATGTCTCTAATAATGAACATTTAACATTCTATTGAAGCTTATCATGAACGATTTAGTTTAGGGCATAATGTTCCCAAAGAGGATAAAGATACTTAGGGGTTTCCTTAGCATGTGTTATCGAATAGGGCTACATTCAGGAGTCACCTATATAATATATTAAAAACATCACCATTAATTAAATGTATTGACATCACAATTCTTAAAACAGCGATAAAATGAAGATGTAATCATGCTGAGAAAAATAAACATACAGTTTATTAACAATGCGAACCACAAAAATTTACGATATGGCGTTTTATGTCACGTTCTTACCGTTGGTTTGATTGGTTTATGGACGAAGAGATGCGTATCAAAACCACAATTTCTACAGTTTTGAGTTATGTTCACTTCTTGCCTTAGAACATGATTCTAAACCATTCCGAATTGCTACTTAATACAAATTATGCATGTATTACTAAACGCGTATTATTTCAACAACTGCCTTCTATATTGTCAATGTTTTTCACGAAGAGACGCGCATGTCAAAAATAACGTTTTCTACGATTTTGAATTTTGTTCAATTCTTGCTTTACAAAATAATCATAAACCACCCTAAGTTGCTGCTTGATCAAAACTTTGCCTATTTCCTCAATTAATTACATTGGTTATTAAATGGGCATTCATCGAGAAGAGACGTGCAGCCCAATGATGTATAGTACATTGTATATCAAACGCCAGCGGGCAAGTCTATCTATCTATCAATCTATTGTGTTTGCACTTAGAGGCATAATGTCAGCGTCAACATGATCATGTGACATTTAAATCATTAATATGTTAATTAACCAACGTTTTGCTTACAAGTATATCAGTTTAAAAGTGTAACTTCATATAAAGAACCACGCGAGGCCAATTGAACTGCTTTACCAAGTTTAATGTTGTAGATTTACCAGTTTGAATTTAAGCACGTCTTCAAGTGCCAATAATTATTTCAAAACAATGTTTTCACGCTTTGAAACGAACATGTAGGCCTACTCTTTCTAAAAACATTGACTTCCACGTTCAGTATAGTAAGCTTTTTGGATTTTAACTTTAGACTTATAGTCCCCTTTACTCTTCTTGGTTGAACATTTACCGCCAGTTTACCTCGTGGTTTATTACTTGATATCAACCATTCTGTTATTATGTTTGCCAAGTTCCTGTGTACATTATATTAGTGCACAGTCTGACATCCCGATGTACAATTTTTTTTAAAGATAATAATGATAATAATACTAAAAATAAAAATAGTAATAATACTTTGCCTTGTAATAAAACTACATTTAATAGTGCGTCCAAGTTGATGTGCGTAACCATTACAGATTGACAGTTATTTCCGATTCCATAGGTTTTTCATCTACATAAAAAACGAGCGAAGTTACCATAACATAATAATACCAAAGCTTTTCAATAGCAGAGTAGATGATTCAATTTTACTAGTCACAATACAACAACGACATCAACCATAACACCATCAGTATCACTTAAATTGTAGCTATACTCATATTCAAGGGATGTACAACATTATGAACAAGATTAACATATTCTTCTTTCATTGCACGAATGAGCTTCAATGTTTATCTGGAGGAAAATTATTATCAACACGTAGACTATAGGTACCGTTTACATTTTAAGAATCGTACGAAGTAGTCGGTGTTTCCACAAACGTGAGATCAAAGATGTAATTTGTCCTCAGGAAACATTTCAAAACTGAACTACTTTAGATCTTTTCGGAGCTCTGTAATTAACATATGTTTATTTGGATTATTAGCGCTCCATACAATCAGAACTTAGTGTATTGCAATTTTGTAACTGTGTTCGAAGATGTAGTAATTTTAACTCCCCTTTGCGTTTATGATTTCAGATTGATTTAGGCCCTATTTTCGGCGGAATTGTATTTGCATGAACAAAGGTAGTTATTTTCTTTTGTAAAACTATTATGACTGTGTTAAAGCTAGGAGTGAGGATTTATTGTATACAAACATTGATTTTTAGTGTTGATAAAAAGTTTGAGAAAATAATGTGGGAGTTGACTTTGGTGGTGTTACTGACTCTGGATAAGAACGTTGTACAATCCCTTCAATAGGATTTACACTCAAACGAAACCATCCATCCCATAAATATATATTTCTACCAAGCACAGACTGAACTAATAATTACTCCAATAATAATAATATTTAAATACCAAGAGAAGATGTACATTCAGAGATCTTCTAATACTATGTACAGCGTTGTAAATCTGACTCTTCTTGAAAACCTGTACTTCACATTAACCTGTCAACGTTCATTTTTGTCAACCTTTCTTGTGGAATTATCATCAAGGATATGTAAAATTATTTTGTAATTGCTTCCATCGTTAACGCTTACTAAGCTTGCTCGAAAACAAAGTGAGTTTAAACCAAGTTGTTAAAAATTTAACCAAGTTCTGATCCTATACTGCATTGTTGAACACTCCAAAAAGAAGTTTTCTTAATTTACATTGCAATTACTTTACATTCTAATTAATTAAATCTAACCGGTAAAACCACATTAAGATGTGCTTTCCATTACAAATACAAATGCAGTTATTTGCGTTTCTCTGGATTATCCATCTTCATGTACAAAACCCTCAAGTGAGTAAATCTTATCAAAAGCAGACTAGGCAATAAAGTCAATTAAATTTACGAATCAAAATACAATTACGGCATGAACCAATAAACTAGTATTAATATCACAATTTAAGTAGACTCATATTCGAGGGATGTACAAGATTATTAATAAGCAGATTATCATTGTTATTGAATAATTTTCTACAGGGAACTTATCAAGTAAACAAGATTCCTAAAAACATGTGATCAAAAACGTATTTTCGAAAACGTTCTGGTATTTGGAGATTTGGTCCGTTAGGAAAACACTTCAACCTTTTTTAAAATAAATTATTGAGTCTTGACAATTGGTCACATTTCTTGGCAGATTATGTCTTTGTAAAAATCGACCTGAAAATAATTGATCTCCTCTGAGGCACATCTTTGTAGAAGAAGGTAGGGTAGGTGTTTGAAGGAGGACTTTGTTTGTACAAACATTTATTGTTGTGTCTATATAAAAAACTTCTACAAATATTGAGTTTACTTTGATGCCATGGTATCTTTACAAATTATTGTTACTAAATTTGAACAAGCTCGTTGTACATCCCTGTAATATGGTTTAAACTAAAATAAAAACATCTACTCCTAAGTATTTATTTGCACCAAGCACGGACTAAATTAGTTATTACACTAATAACAATATTTAAATATCTAGAGATAGAATAATATTTAGGGTTATAGATCTTGTCATTGACAAATGAATAAATGTAAACAGTTGTAAATATTCCTACGCCACAACTTACAAGCCGATGTTAAATGTCGTTTCATTTTCATTAGTTTGAATTTGAATGTGACGCTCACACATAAGTAAAGTATGCTTTACCGCATCTTTAACACATGTTACATTATACAATCGTTACACGCTGCGATGGGGTCCATAGTTTTTTTCACACCGAGGGGGCATATGGCACCCGAGGCGACGCCATTATTTTGCCCTCGACGTTGTACAACACCCTTGGACCCAATTTATCTTTTAGCATTGGACGCAAACGCGCCACTTTTGAATTTACATTTACTTCTTATAAGCTGTACGTTTTGCGTATAGCTTATAAAAGCGCAATACGCGCAGTTAAAACACACGAGACGCATGGTGTGATAATTATGGGCCAAGCGATATAAGTTTATATCACACTCCTTGTTGTTATGGATCGACCAATCAGAATCAAGGATCCAGTGTAGTTGCTACCTCGAACCCGGGGCTATTTCTAATATTGTATAAGGCGCTGGAAACGACCAACGGTGGGCACGATCAAAGCAATGTATCCAGTGGGATACATTACTCATGATCCCCTCGTGCGCTGTGCGTAATGCGTAGTGCGCAATCCTAATAAAATACATGCTAAGCACGGAACTCATTTTTACGGATAACGCATTGCGCATGTATTTTCATGTTACGCATTGCGCACTACGCACAATGCTTGAAGACACATGTATTTCCGGCCTTAGCCATTCTACATGCGTCTTTGTATCACATCACGTGATTTGTTCTCGACCAATACTAAATCACAATCTATTACTGTGGTATAACAAAAGAAGATGTCTTAATATTACCGGCTGAGTATTATTGAACACTGAGGCATACAATTAAATACAAGCAATCAACTTGTACAGTAATTTAATCTAATTTACATTGACCACTAAACTGGTAGGCCTACGGTATAATAATAATTAGTATAATAATAATAATAACAACAACTAGTCTTTATCAAGCGCTTTATCTGCAAGTTTCTCAAAGCGCTTATAAATATGTTTGTTGCAGACATGGCTATCGACGTTTATGAATTATGAGACCAAATTATTTAACACATTGTTGTATAAGGTGCTGCGGCGCATTTAGCAGCCACTGCCAGAAACACTGCGTCAAACCCTTTCTCTTTGCGATAAGTGTAACTGGGTTCTTTTACGTGCATTACACAACACACGGGACCAACGGCTTTACGTCCCATCCGATGGACGAAGCAATAATGGTTAAGTGTCTTGCTTAAGGGCACAAGTGTCAAGACCGGGACTCGAACCCACACTCTGCTGATCAGAAACACCAGAGCAGCTTGAGTCTGAGTTAATCAGTGCGCTTTACATCTCGGCAACGACACGCCGGCATATAAAATGGCATCTAAATATCACTTCCCTCACTATAACGAGAAACATAACACTTAGTTCTATTTTCCTCGAGTTTGGCTCATACAAGATTAAAATAGATGAAGTGGTTTAAACAGATTGTTAGTCTTGTAATGAATGATTTCATAATATAAATAGTTTCCGTACTGCTGTATAAACCTGTTATCCTATATTGTCACTATATACTCTGTCATGTCTGTTAGGAATATGATACAAGTATTAAACATTATCAGATGTAATTTTCAACAATTAATAATAGTCAAGGGCCAAGAAATAATTTGAGTTCGTTAGTTTGATTCGTGCACTCGAAATCATTTCGTGCATTCCGAGCTCTTGGTTGCATGTGGTAATTGATACATATATATTTCTGCCTGTTTTCATGCCCCCCCCCCCCATTTGAAATCTGTACTTTTGAGGTAAACAATTATTAGAGTAATGTGTTCATTTAATAATCTTTAATGTGATAATATCAATGTTTTAAAGAAAATGTGTTTCCTTTACATGACAAAGAATGGCTTTGCTTTTATACTCACGTCAGATATTATCTTTATAAAACAAAAAAATAAAAATTGCATAGCAAGAGCGCTGAAAAGGGATTTGTTTAAGACAAAAAACACAAATGGAAACCCTTGCTTTAATTGACAGGAAGTTCCCCTTGACAATACGGGGCACACACTTGTCCTCCACAAATAAATTACCCTAGTTTCGTTGCAGCATTTAATATAAACTATGTTCAGAACTAACTAACAGTAAACTTGTGATGATATTACTACGAAAATGTTCACTTATAATATTGCCTTGTTCTAGTAAAGAGAAGGTGTCTAGTATGATCTTTGCACGGACAAGGCATGTAGTGACTTTTCCATCGAGTATTTTCAAAAGGTTAAGATCAGAGATTAAACACTTTATTCTTGCCACGACATTAGGTAATGCTGTGTCTGATTGACGTATTTGGCTTTGGCTACTGGTCTGACTATGGCTATGGCTATGGCTAGATCACTATGGCCCTTTCCGAAAGCGCGAATTTTATAAAACAACAGACGGAGTCGTAATCAAAGATGCGGTGTCAAAAAGGTCACTAGCCCAAAATAGCGCCCTCACTGAGGTTAATGAAGACATAATCATTGGCTTAGGGTAGTGCGTAGTGCTTACAAGCGTCCTGCACATTTCCATTGTTTGATCTCAGTCATGGCGGTCAAATCAAGGCGTCTATTGGTAAATATAATTCGACACCATTTCGGGAGTCAATGTTCTCGTTTGCACCGTAGTACGGTGTGTCGTGTAGCCGAGCGGTCTAGTTCACTGAAACCAACCTTTGATGTTGTCAACATCAGAGTGTGGGTTCGAATCCCGGTTATGACACTTGTTGCCTTGAGCAAGGCACTTAACCATAATTGCTTTGTAAAAACTTGGGAAGGTATTTCATTCTGCTCTACCAGCTAGGCTCCTAGTGGATGATACCCATGCCTACATGCTTTACGCTGTGAATGGGTAACCCTGTTTCATCCCCATGGGTAGGTGGCAACGTGCCCCTGGTGGCAGTTGATTTGGGTCGATAGCCCAAATCGGTTAAGTGTAGCCCTCACCTTGAAGTAACCGTCCAGCCTTGTGATGTAAGGCGATCTCTCATTAAAAAAAAACGTATTCTAGGCGACTTGTTGCTTGCAAGTTAATCATTATTTTAAAGTGCAATGTGAATCCTAATTGCAAAATAGCGAACGTGGCAGAACCGCGTGTGACGTTGGTGCACGGGTTCGATAACCGCTTCTGACATCGCATCGTTTACCATTTCCACGCGATCCTATCGGTATTGTATTTAAGTTAAAACAGCTATCTCACCTGTGGGACGTCACTTTAGAAGTAGACCGTATACGAATAGGCAGCTGCTGCTGCTTTTGCTATATAAGGGTGTTGCTATGGGCAGCCTCTGCTATCTCAATACATGTTAACGTGTGATCCATGTGGCGAATTTCACAAAGAGCGCCCTCAATGTTATTGCGAATAGCGAATCTCATTTTAAATAAACAACACCTTACAATTCCCCAAATTAAGCCTTGTAATGATTACATGTAAAAGTTGGTTGTGCTACAATGTAAAACCTAAAATACAAAGTTCGATCGAAAAAAGGTCTTCAAAATATCTCTAAAAACACACACCAAAAATCGCTTCAGTTGTTTATGTTTTGTTTCCAAAGATTTGTTTTAGATTCATATTTTCTATGATAAAGATTAATTAAGAGTCTTATTATAAACGACGTAGAAGTCTTGCCTTTGTTGATTGCAGCTGAGGAGTTCAAAGCGCATGCATAGATTCCCTGCATACCCCGTGGCATAGATGCGGATGGATCTTGATCGGATCATTCTCTGTGATGTGGTCTGGACAGAAACCCACACATCGTGACCATCAGATCTCCATTCAGATTGATAGATCTGGATTAGCAAAAATGATACAAAAACCGTTTCGGTTGTCAATAATTCACAACGATAATAAATCACTGTTTTGTACACACATTCAGACAATCATCTATCGTAGACAGCACAGTATTTTCATTTGTTATTTATTTTTCAACATAAAATATTGCGACAATTTGGTAATAATATTCGTTACTTTTGTACACAGGGAGCACGGCTACAAAGATGGCAGTAACTTGTTCTCATCATTTTGCTGATTCGACACATCCATTGGAAGGTTAGTTTCTTCTTATATCAGAAACTCAACACATACAAATGCAATATAAATGTTTTAGGTGAGTCAAAATGCGTGACTGCATGAACGCTTCAATCAGTGGTGGTATTGCTTTGCCGGATTTGAGGGCGGAGGACTTGCGTCCTGCATTACCTCACAGTGGATACTCCTCTCAGCCATCTGGTAACAAGCCTCTACATGTTTATCATTATTACTCTCAGTGGTAAACATCGTAAATTTATATTGTTTTGGATGTCAGGGAATGCATCTGTCTGGACAAGCAACAACTAAATGGGAGTATGATGAGGTCTCCTGTGGAATGTTTGGAACTGCCGCCGCCCTCAACATTGACATTCCCACCTCGAATTGGAGAAAGGGGAGCATCGGTTAATTTCTAATAACCAAAAACAAGTTCGTTTTTCACTATAAGCAAATAATGAACGAATTATCATTTCATAATTACCTTTACTGACCCGTCTGCGTCCCTCATATATATCCATGTGTTTCCATCATTGCTGTACTTCAGATAAAAACCCGTCACGTGTTCGTCTGATTCGTAACGGCCCTGGATGATCAGGCCGTAGATGTCCACAGTGTGGAGGAATTCCACCTGAATCCATGAGTTATAATCCTTCCCACACCATGAACCTGTTAGAATCGAGATTTGTTTTATTATCATCTCTTGATGTTAAATGCATCCATTTCACACTCAAGTGGCTTCAAATCAACAACTATTCTAAACAGAAGCTGAAGCGCAATCACAAAGGACCACATAAATAATCCTGGACACTTACACAACTTTACTGAAGTAGTAATATTTCACCTGTAACTAGGAATGAAACATAGGAAACGATATTATTTTGTTTTGAGCATTATGTGTGACTGTTGATCACCTAGCCCCAAACAGACTGAAACTTGTATCGGTTTTAAGTTTTCAATTCTATGGAATAAATCGTCTTGATATAATTATGACAAACACTGTATTACCCCTATGGTTGTACATTGGACGACACACAAGATGTATCCGACTGTTTATGTCATCAAAACATAATTAATTTTCATAAAATATTGAAAATGACCAAGCGGATTGTTATCATTAGCGTTAAAATAAAAATTAAAATTAAAAATGTTAGGTTTGTCACGGATTCTTCGTGGAGAAGGATATACTTACCATTGCCATTCAACCTAGCAAGTGCTGGGCCGTAGTTTGCGTAGTCGTAGTTCAAGACGTTATTTGCAGTTATTTGATGGTCGGCTATGGCGCCGCTTTCCATACCGAGGCGAGTGATGTTGCAAACTGCTTTGAAAACATAAAAACAAAACAAACAACAAATAAGAGCAGTAAGTAATAGTACAGGGGGGAAACAATCAAAAACATGAAAAACTTTCCTACACGCGCTGTTCTAGATCTTGAAAGACAATTTTATGATTTCTTTTAGGAATCGTCCTACCATTTACTCCTGGAAGACCCTTAGAGTCATGTTTAGGTCTATTGTTCCCAAAATAGCCCAACTAGACCAGTGTGTCCATTTAGAGTGATGTTTGCATGATGTTTACGTTTCACAATTTGGCAAAAGAAATGCTGACAAAGCCGCGCTGTTTTTTTTTTTTCTTCTTTTTCTTCTTTAAGTCATCTTGCTGTGAAGTAGTTACAACTTTCAGTCACAGATTTGACTTTTCATCCATTCTATGAGAACGATATAAGTGTGAAGTAACCACGAGGTCACTTAGTCTGTTATCCGTCATCATAAAAAGTGGTAGTTAATCAGCTCCAATGGGAACCTGTTTCTGGAAACATTTGCTTCAAATCATTCCTTGTAAAAATTGAACGTGTATGGGGGTTTTTCTTTTTCAGTCTATACAAAATGATTGCTTCTTCGTTTTATTTATTTCAGTGAACATTGATTTCTTACAAACCTGTGATAGTGACTAGGAATGTACATTGTCCAGGGTTACCAGTAACATCCTGCGCCATACACGTGACTGTGGTGGTACCCGCTTTGAAGAAGTCGCCTGATACGACAGTCCTCCCTTCGTCATCGTCACTGCAAGTGGCTGGGTAATATCTATCTTGGTCATACGCCTTTACCTCCCGCCACTGAACAGAAGTACGAGCATAGCTGTCGTTGGTTAAGCCGAACACACCTTGAGGGCAGTACACTGTAGGACCTTCAGTATCGACTGGAGTATGAAATATATAGAACATTAAACAATATTTGAATCTTGTTAATAATCGCTATTATAGCCTTCGTCACCGATGTCGTGTAAATTGATATTGAGATTGATTCATGTTTCAAAAGGTTTACTGATATTACCGACGTGATATTAATGAGTTTTTGAAACTACCGGAATCTCTTTAATCTGCATTAGTGATTTTAAACACACACCTTAATTTTCTGGCAACCAACCACATCTGACGTCATACTCGTGACTGTCGCGATATCCACGTGAACAAAAAGCCCCCCACATTATTTATTCTTCATCATCATACATTCACTACAGTAGCGGATCGCTGGAAATCCCGTTGAGGGCAGTGCACCACAATGCCTTGCATGTCGAATGTGTTTGTTTTGGTCTGAGTAACTTATAATAATGTTTCCAGAGGATATTCAGTGGACCAAAATGTGTCACACTTTGTTTCATAATGTGTTTTAATGTTTTATTTTGTGTTCTTTTTCATTGTTTTTCTTTCTTTTGTTTGAAACAGTGAGTTAAACAAACAGTTCTTGCGTACAAATTCTCAAATTGGTAAATAGTTTAAATCTAATATTGTAAATTTTGGCAGCGACTTCATCCACAGCCTTATGGCTCAAATGTTACATTCTGAGGAACTACGTACATGAAGAAGACTCATGTAACTTGTGGTGAACGTTCAACAAAAAATTAGGATAGCAGCATTATGGAAAAGGTACATGCTTCCGGAATGAAGGGGATACAACGATATCTGCAAACATGTTTTGTTGACTTCGTGCAGAGGCGTAGCCACGGGGGGCCTGGGGGGCACGTGCCCCCCAACAAATTTCTAGTGCCCCCCCCCAGGTGCCCCCCATGAAAAAATTGCAATAGTGCCCACACAAAAAGAATGAAAACAAAACATTACAATACAAAATACATCTGCTATTTGTAGGCCTTTATTTACAATAAAGTAAAACAAAACTTTAGTCGTATTCAAAGCCAATAATTATTGTTTAACTTATGCTGCGGGGATTGTCGCTATCATCACCGGAAGCGCGCGCGCCCACGTGTTGATCAATGCAATGCAGCGGAATGAACAGTTGGTGTGCATGCCGGAGAGACCAAAAAGTTCTGCTTCGCGCACGCGCAACGATGGTCCAAATATGAAACCAATGTTTTGTACATGAACCGTTGGTTATCGTTACCAGCGATTACGGCGGCGGCCATATTGCTACCGGAAGGCGAGGATTCTGAAAAACAGTGAGATTTTAACCTTTTTTTTGAGGAGTGGATTTTCTGGACCCACGCCGATCTCACTGTGAGAACAAAAAACACGTAGAGCCTAATTTTCGCGAGATCCGGTTTCAAAAGAGAACTCCAGGTGCATTTAAATGTGAAGGGCAACAAGTTTCTAATAGGATTTTGTACATGGCACTCTATGGGTGCACCCCACTAGTTCCACTCCCGTAGCATTCAGTGCAAAAGGCTAAATATTCAAAAATACACGAAAAATACTTAAAAGTCTCACAGCTTTTTACAGTAAAGGGAAAAGTATTAATTGACTCTTGAACTTTTATTCTCTGCTCAATTTAATATGGGGAGTCCCTGGTCCCGTCGAGTTATTCTCCCTCCAAATAAAAACACCCCTACACCGGTGTAATTTTCCAAACGTCCGAGCATCAATCTTGAAAAATGTCCCTACACCTCTCGGCAAATAGGACCATTTTTCAGGGCCTATGTCATCCAAAACCATCCAAGTTGGAAGTCAACAACCCCCAGGTTACAATTGGGCAACATTTTTACACTCTCCTTTTATTGGGCTCTCAAATCTGTCTAATATAGGATATTCATATTCAATACAAAATATTCATGAGCTCGACGCTCTGTTTTCTCCATATTTAGTGGGGTGCACCCCTATGAGGTTCGTGGAGACCACCACCACTGACACACCCATTTTCCTTGGCCCCCCCACTTGGAAGCAATGCCCCCCCTGTGCCCCCCCCCCACCGAAAAATTCCTAGCTACGCCGCTGACTTCGTGTTCTTCTTAACAACACAAACAACAAATGCTTATGCCCGGACAAGGATCTAAACAATTTGACTTGCTTTCCGCTTAAAGAGTATTACACCCTCAGCCCCGTTTCTTACCTGCTTTTGCTGAAGTTGTGTCGGGTATTGGTGTTGAAAGTACAGTTGAAACTGTGGTGATCTATAGACAATTGAACAATGTTGTCATATAATTAATAAGCCCATTCATTAGCCCATCCATTCATTATACATTTCGGTTTCAACCAATCTTGTCAGGATTCATTTTCAGAGTTTGATTGCGCACCAAATAGCCTCCTGCAGTGTTCACCATGCATTGTCGTTGATGGTAAAAACCATTCACTTTGCCTTTCCTAGCAAAGTATGTAGGTATACTACTATTTCGGGGGTCAGTTTTGTTATGAAAAATCTAATTTAAAAAAGGGGAAAGGAAGGTAGAATATTTTGATGAGTCAATTTCACAATGGTCGAAAGGTGTTTTTTCCCTCTTCAACCACGCAACATTGATTTCATCCATTTCGTGCAGCCAAACAATTTATGTTTAGAGAAAACAGCATTTGAGAAAAAGGGGGAACTTACTCGTGTAGTCGTTGTTGTTTGGGCTTGTGATGTTTCTCGTTCTGTAGTTGTTATCATCGTTGCTTCTTCAGGGAGTGGTTTGGCTTTATTTGATGAGCCACCGAAGTAGGAAAAACCGTCATCTTGCTTATAGCTATCGGGAAAATCCTCTTTGCTGGCGTCATTGAGCTGGCATATGCCACTGATGTCATTGTGATTGAATGACAAACAGCGACTGTGCCTCCAGCAAAGCATCATACACTGAATCCGAACTATCCCTGATTGATTCAGGAACGAGTGACCGATCAGTGCGTGGTGCTGGTGTGGCAGGAAAATGCTTCCACGAGACCCGATGGTGCAACTAGTCTCAGTCGCTGATGCCTCGTAGAACACCCATGCGAGTATCGCAGTGGTGAACGGTACAAGACTTTTCATGTCTGTTGTGATCGAATCGACGGTCAAGACCAGCTTTGGTTTTCGATTCAAATGCCAACGCAATTGGTAGATGTGACTTTGTTCTCAGATCTAATCTTGACTGATCGCTACGTTAATAAATGTAGCCCTTGCCTGAAGTGTGCTGAACGATTTGGACCATACCATGACTTGTGAGGGGTGTGGCATTTTACTATCATCTTCAGGCACACACATGAAGTATTACAAACCCTTAATAACAAAGATACATCATTAAATAAAAATCAAACCACATTATTCTACTGCTACAATGTAGGCCTATCATCCCTCAAACTTTAACCTTACAATGGCGTTTTGTAACACCCTCTCGATCTGCCCTTCTGCACAATGATATGCCTCGTAAAAATATGTAAATTTAACGTTCTACACAAAACAAACCCAGCGTCACAAACAGACAATCCAAGGAAGTCAATGTCAAAATAGTATAATGAGTACCGGTGATGGATCAAACAGTGATGTCATCAAAAAAAAGCATAAATATTCATTAATATGAGTCTCACCCAATCACTTTAGCACAAGACGGCATCACGCTCCTGTTAGTACATTTTCTCTGTATTGACTATCAATACGTTGCAGTTAAGCATATCCGATTAAAAGAAGGAGTCTGCTTTTCCACAGAAATTTAAATAAGCAAAATTACACTTGATGTCACCGAAAACTGCTTGAAAATTTGTTGATAATACATGTACGTCGTAAACATGCCACTTCTGGAAAAGCTTCCCATATAGGCCTCGAATTGTTTTACGATTTGACGACGAACCATACAAATCTGAAAAAAGTACAGGTTTAAAACACATCTTGTTATCGGAATACATTTTCTTAATCAAGATCAGTTACTTCAGTATTTGTGGGCGACTTAATTACTCAACAGTGACAAATGAAATCGACCCCGGTGTGCCATTAGTTTGTATATTATTCAGCGACAGTTAAGTCATTTCTTCGAATGGTGGACTATCGCTGCTGCTATTGTTGTTGTTTTGTGGTAATATTGGCATAAAGCATTCTACAAGTTTCTTTTTAGAGTATTACGTGATGGTTTTGTTTCAGAATGAATTGGATAATGACAAACAATCTTACTTAAATCAACTAAGTACCGTTTTATATTCTGGTGTGTTGTTGTATTTGGCGGTGGGTGTGTTAACACCGTAAGCAGTCAATTGTAATCTCGTCTTCTGTGCAGGGCTGCAGTGGAATCCGGTTTTACCTGTTTGTGAAAACTATTGGTAAAGAAAACAAATAAGATGAACAAAATAACTAACTCACTGACTAAAAAGACAAATAAATAAATAAATAAATACAAATTGTTATGTAAATACAACGTTATTGTGTATGGAAATTGTTGACATTTTGAGGATCATAAAACTAACTGTGTGTAGGCTAAAAAATAAAATGCTTCTGGAACATTAGTGGTGAATTAAACATACAGAAATATGAATTTCCAACAGTGCATGATTAAGACCACTCGCTACACGAGAGTGGTTGACGCAGCTTTGTGGCGTATAATAATAGGTAGGCCTATTCTAGCCGCAACTCCAATGCCAGAACGGCCTATTCTTGATCAGCCCTCTGTCCATACAACCGTGAAAAATAAATTTACTTAAACTCTTGGTATAGCTGTTATGTTTCCAAGACAACAAAATGCGATGAAATCAACAAAACATTGATACTGAACTCCCTTAGCAAAACGTTAAAGGCATCGTACACGTTTGGTAACAACTCAAAATATATATTAGCATAAAAACTGACTTGGTAACAAGCAACAGAGAGCTGTTGATAGTATAAAACATTGTGAGAAACGACTCCCCCTGAAGTAACGTAGTTTTTGAGAAAGAGGTAATTTCTCACTAAAATAACAAAAACTTCTTGCAAGAAGTTTTTATTCCTAGATCTGAAAGCACACAAATTTGTACAACAAGGGTGTTTTTTTCTTTCACCATTTTCTTGCAACTTCGATGATCAATTGAGCCCAAATTTTCACAGGCTTGTTATTTTATGCATATGTTGGTATACATCAAATGAGAACACTGGTCTTTGACAGTTAACACCGTAAGCTGTATAATAAACATGCAGTAAATATTAGTCGTGTGTGCAAATCTGTTAGGGCATAATCTGGGTACAGAAATGAAATAACAAATAACTAAATTATCATTTTAAACTAAAACAAGTGCTTATTGCAAGTGCAAAGTATTTGACAATTTAATGATTGCATCATTGACTGTTATAAACAAACACGCCTTAGGGAAACATTTTGTGTGTATTTTTTCTCAATGCATTTAAACGTACAGGAATATAAATTTGGACGTTGGCAATTCTAGTTATTAAAAAAAATATATATGTTTCTAAACTTTATAATATTCACGAAAGATTACTTTTGCATCCATGACAAAATCATGGATGCTTTTAAAATAAAATCACATAAAACCAGTTCAATCTGTTAGATCCACTTCCTTTAACATATTGTGTCTATTGGCAATAATGTAGCAAAACATCAGCGGACTACACAAAATTAAAAGCATTTAACAGATTTACAAAGACAGATCAGTCTTGTGTCATGATTGCTTGAAGTTGAAAACCTAAGTCCTTATGTAGGTATGAAAAGTGTTTTTTAAGCACTGAGGAAGGAGCTTGTATAATATGTACAGTATAATAAAGTGGGTATGAATTATTAAATGTTTACGTGGTATAATGCTCATCAAACGCTTGCCAATATGCATGGTTTGGTTATCAACCATTATGCACACAATTATGGATCTAGCTCTTTGCCTTGATAAAATATTGAGCACTTCTCAGTCATGAAAAAGAAAGTCAGTACAGATTGCTTATTGGAGCTTAGATGCTATGAAAAAGGATTCATTAATAAGAAAAATCTAGCCCTTCAAAGATAATAGGAATGCACGTGTAATGAAGAGGGATGAGAAATTCGATATTGTTCTCTTAAATCATACCCTCTTTTTTTGTCAATTTGGTTTGGTCGCTACTGTACTAGCGCTGTAGGCCTACTTGTAGAGACTCAAAACTCCATGAAATCTATATCTCCAGGGGTTACCAAATGGTGGGTCCTTAAAGGCTGCATTGAATGTATTAAAATAATCGCAAGGTATGTGGGTGGGTTATACCATTAATTTCAAATAGGGGTGTTTTTGTACTTTTTTAAAGTATAAAATATACCAGTTTTTGAAAGCTCATAACCCATGCGGTACCGGTAGTGCTCTGATTTGAACATCGACCACCTATTGTTGAGATGAGAAATTGGTCTTGTGGAAAATTAAAACAAATGCTTTGGGAAAATACTTTTTGCAGTGTTGCCAGGCATTTCCCTATTTTTTCGAAATTAACATATTGGGCACTTTGTAGTGCCCCTTCCGTATTTTCTAAAGTTCCTAGTGATTTTTATGAACTTTGCCACAAACGTTCATTTTACCCAGTTCTACTTGATGACATAAAAAACATTCTCATAAAAGGGAATTGTTTGTATTTTGTTTGCAAATCTTTGAGTGCAAATCGTATTTTTCCGATAATTTCAGTATTTGTTGTCCGAACGCTATACAACTTTACTAAATTATTCATTTACTGATATTATTAATAACATGACATTATGACTTAAGTACTGGGTTCACTCTTATGGGGACGCTTTAATCGTTGGTTTATCCAATTTTCGGGGACAATCTATAATTATATTTTATTTTTTTTCACTAAGGTTACAATGATGAGGCCTGGTTGACGATTCTATCGTATTTCTTGGCACGAAAAAATGAAAGCTTGATCAAGTTTGAACACTTAAATACGGGCTGAAAATACAAAATCCAAGATGGCAGCCGCATAGGGCGGTCATTTTGAGTTCCCAAAATGCATATTACTTTTGAGTCACACATTACTACCATTTATTTTGGGAAAAACAGGAACAAGTGGACAAACATTTTTGTTTACAATATGACCCTTGATACATACTGTGGGAAAAGTCAGACCTTTGCCGGTGATTTGATGCAGTGTTAAAATAAATACCTGCACAAACATGATATTTCGGCTCATTGTCACTGAAAAACTCCAGACAAAACAAAACTTTAAAACCACTGTTACCAATGATTTACATGGCCACAACTAAAATGTCAAACTATATTACTTGAACCTTAAAGTTAGGGCAAAAGTTAGCAAGTCTCGCTGCCACCGGCGGCCATATCCAGCCGTCTTGGATTTTGTGGAAACAATATTAAGTTATCAATGGATGTTTTACCCCTCAGCCCAAATAGGCTGAAGGGGTATAGTCATTGCCTACTGGCGTCCGTCCAGCTTTCCTTTCCAGACCATAATTTGAGTTTGAAGTGACATTTGGCTTTTTAATTTGGGTGGCGTGGGTTGGGGGGGTGACCATAGGTAAAGGAAAGTCATGATTGTTTTTGGGGAAGAAAATGTCAAAGGTCGAGGTCACAGTGTTCAGTTATAGATAAATGGTTTCCGGATCGTAACTCCAGTTAGAAGTGACATTTGCACTTGTACATTGGGTGGGGGTTGCCAGTGGGGACAGGAAAGTTGCGATTGTTTTGGGGTGAAAAGGTCAAGGTCACGGTGGTGAGTAAAATTTACAACTAAATTGTAAAGGTAACAGTGCTCGAGCGTAGGATAATGGTTTGGTGATATCTTTTGTTAGCATAGAATATATTTAAGGGTTGGGGGGTTTTTGTCTTTTGTCTTTAGCCTGGTGTAAACAAACCCAGAGCTGTTACCTGTTAAAGCTTCATTTGTGTTCTCTTCAAGTACTTTTGATACTATTCCCCGAATCTCTTATCAATCTCTAACTTAAATCTTATAAAATTGTATCACTTCTACAAAATTGTATCACTTCTAGCTTCCTAAAACTTTGATACCAGTTTCAGACCCTTTGACAACATTAATTCTCAAGCCTGCTTACAAAACAATAATATTCCTGAGAAATTATCCAATTCAAAGAAACAAATTGCTTATTATGAACAAGATGCTAGTTATTATCAAACTTGAATGAGTAAATTCTCAACAAAGATTCATCAGTGAAAATTCTTCTTTTTTTGGGGGGGGCGGTACTTAAATATTTTTAACTTATTTTGACGTTGGCATTTCTAGGTATTCAAATGTAAAGAAATGCTTCTAAACTTGATAATATTCACGACAGGATTATGTTTGCATCCATGAAAATCATGATTGCTTCTAAAAACAAAATCACATAAAGCCAGTCCAATCTGTTGAATCCACTTCCTTTAACATGTTGTGTCTATTGGCAATGATGTAGCAAAACATCAGCGGACTACACAAAATTAAAAGCATCGACATAAGATTAACCTATAACAGATTTGTAATGCCAGATCTGTTGTGTGTCAAGATAGTTTTGCCATGACTAACTTCTTTATAAAAGTAGGTGAAGCTGAAAACCTGTAACGTCCTTATGTCGGTATATAAAGAATTGTGTAAGCAATGAGGAAGGAGCTTGTAGATGTGTACATTTCTATGCAAGCCAATACAAGCTTAACAGATAAAGTTGTTCTTTAAATTGTTCTTCAAATATTGTGTCCTAATGCCTAGTGAATAATGCCTACAAGAACTATACAAATATGGCATTGTACAGTAAAATGAAGTGGGTATGAATTATTAAATGTTTACGTGGTATAATGCTCATCAAACGCTTGCCAATATGCATGGTTTGGTTATCATCCATTATGCACACAATGATGGATCTAGCTCTCTGCCTTGATAAAATATTGAGCACTTCTCAGTCATGAAAAAGAAAGTCAGTACAGATTGCTTATTGGAGCTTAGATGCTATGAAAAAAGATTCATTAATAAGGAAAATCTAGCCCTTCAAAGATAATAGGAAAGCATGCGTATTGAAGATGGATGAAAAATTCTATATTTTTCTCTGAATTCATACCCTCGTTTTTGTAAATCTGGTGGGAAAAATATTGTGTTCGCTACTTTATTAGCGCTGTACTTGTAGATACTCAAAACGCTATGAAAGATACATCTCCAGGGGTTACCAAATGGTTGAAATGTCATCATTTCAACATACCTTCCAAAAATGTCAATCCTACTTTTAGTCCGTCTGTTCACCCCTCAGCCCATTAGGCTGAATAGGGGTATTGTTAATGCCATAGGGCGTCCGTCCGTCCGTCAGTCTGTCCGTTCGTTCGGCTTTCGTTTCCGGACGGTAACTGGAGCTAGAAGTGCCAATTTGTTTTGTAGCTTGGGTGGGGTTGCACTTAAGGAAAGGAAAGTTGGGATTGTTTGGGGTGAAAAGGTCAAAAGACAAGGTCACAATGGTGATTGTTTCCGGTACAGTACAGATTGCTTATTGGAGCTAGATGCTATGAAAAGAGATTCTTTACTTAGGAAAAAAATGACAGTGAGGGGAGAAATTTAGACCTTTAACTTGGGTGGGGTTGCCGTTGGGGAAATGAAAGTTGGCTATGTTTTGGGTGTGAGAAGGTCAAAAGCTCAATGTCACAATGGTGAGTTATTTTGGTAAAGGTTTCCGGACAATAACTTCAGTTAAAAGTGCCATTTGGACGTGTAAATTGGGTTGGGGTTGCCGTTTTGGAAAAAAAAATGCTATTGTTATGGGAAAGGGTCAAAGGTCAAGGTCACGGTGGTAAGCTCAAAGTCAACAGATAAATTAAAAAGATTACTTGTAGGATCATGGTTTGGTGTTATCTTTCACATCAATAACTAGTGGTGACGTGTCAGTTAGAATCACTCCAGCAAACTCATAGAAATATACAACGTTTCCAATTATTAATTTAGATTCATTTTGATGAACAAAATAATAATAATTGAGGCGAGAAGTGTGTGCATCAAAGTAAAAATCACGTCTAGAAGGTATACAGTGCGTATTGCAGATCGAGTGATATTGATCTACAGGTGGTGGTCGATGTATATGAAGCAATACATGAAGCAATTGGGAGAACCCAGAGCTGTGTATTGAGAGAGTTGCGACATGGAGAGACTAGATTTCTTTGGTCACGTGGATGCTGGACGCCATTTCATATGTTTAGAGATAATGTCAGATAATGCGCTTAGCATTTAAACATTTGTCTCTTTTATTTCAATTAAAAGAAAAGGGAAAATGTTGAAAAGCCAAGTACACATGTGCATTGCTCTGACATCTGTCTCTGGGCGCATCGTGTATTCTGTAAACAAAAACAATTATAATAAATTAAATTATATTATTTGTTTTTTGATTTAAGAGGGCTGTTGAATTTAGTTTTCATAGTATTAATTCGAAATCAACAGCAAGGTTTTACTTTTAAATACAAACACAGCTGAGAAACTTCCTATTGTTTTAAGTTGTAATTATTTATAAAATTCTCTGAATCCATCATCACATTTTTTTTATATCAACAGGCTATTTTTGTCAATATTTCAGCCAACTGGCATTACTGGCAAAAGAAATGTTTGATCATTATGTATCTTCATTTTGATGAAATTTACATTTGAAAGAAAACATGAGTCAAAATAGATTTGCATGGTTTCTCTGAGGCAACAGCAATAATCGTGATTTTTTTATAGCACAATTGGTACCAATATAGGCCTATACCAAACTTGATGTCTAAAACGTTTTCAAATTAAAAACATTACCATGCCTTTGATCTACACACCAGTGTCAGCCCCAGCCATTGTCAATCCACCCCTCTACATGGTGCCAATTAATTTTAGGTTGTCTGTTATTTATCGCTGTATGTATTGTTTTTTTAATTACAACGATCGGTAATCAGAACTACATTACTTTCATTTATGACTTTTGACCTCAAAATATTGGCGATACAAAGAGAGGTGTGAGTTGCACTGTAGCTTTAAATTCTTGTGACATGTACACATGCAGTACCCATGTCTGTGTAGCCTATCTTTTTCGAATGAGATAAAACCTTAGCAGCTAGCTCTGTAGTCTTTAGATTAAACAAAACTTTGGTTTTAAAATTCGGATCTTTCCCTTTAAGACGTGTTTGATTCACTTACTCTTCGCTTTCAGTTCGTTAATGCTGAGCCACCACAAAGTCATATAATTTTTGAAGTTTGTACACTGTAAGAATTTGCTGTCACTTTCCTTGAAAACATACTAAGGGATGAAGCTAATAATTTGGTACTGTTTAGGTTATGACAGTTGCACCATACATTATAATTATGGACAAACTAAAAGTATGGTCATTGAAACACCATCCCGAGGCAAGCATGCGATGACTCCTCCTTCACTGTCAAGAGCCCGCTGGTTAACAGGTCACCCTTCATCATTTGGGGAAGGGGTGTCCCTTGCTAAGAAGCTGCCGTCAAGGAAATTAAAATAAATTACCATATTTAACACTTCATTACAAACAGGTGTAACTATAAAGTTACCTTTGTTATTTTAGTTTTACTAAAATATATTGTCTGCTGTGTTATAAGCACTGTATACTTAGTACTGTTCAAGTCCTGCTGGAAAAAATCCACAGGTATTGGAAAGTGCTGAATAAGTGCATATGACAGTCACATCAGTTTTATGGCAAATTATTCAACACAACACTAAACAATAAACCTTTTATCATAATTTCGTTATCAATATGAATAGAATAGGGTCCATAACAGACCTGGCGACATAGTGAAGAAAAGTACTTCACCCCTATATAAAATATTTTACCTGGACCATTAGCCTTGACGATTGCTTCTTTATGTAGGCCTACCGAGTATAAAGTGCTTATACTACAGTTACACATCAGTTTTATTGCAGATTTGTCTACACAACACTACTATAGCCTTGATGATTGCTTATATTTTATGTACCGAGTATAAAGTGCTTATACTACAGTTACACATCAGTTTTATGGCAGATTTTTCAACACAACACTACTAAAGCCTTGATGATTGCTTATTTATGTACCGAGTGTAAAGTGCTAACTACAGTTACACATCAGTTTTATTGCAGATTTTTCTACACAACACTACTATAGCCTTGATGATTGCTTATAATTTATGTACCGAGTATAAAGTGCTTATACTACAGTTACACATCAGTTTTATGGCAGATGTTTCAACACAACACTACTAAAGCCTTGATGATTGCTTATTTATGTACCGAGTGTAAAGTGCTAACTACAGTTACACATCAGTTTTATGGCAGATTTTTCAACACAACACTACTAAAGCCTTGATGATTGCTTATTTATGTACCGAGTGTAAAGTGCTAACTACAGTAACACATCAGTTTTATGGCCGATTTTTCTACACAACACTACTATAGCCTTGATGATTGCTTATTTTATGTACCGAGTGTAAAGTGCATACTACAGTTACATATCAGTTTTTTGGCAGATTTTTCTACACAACTTTAAATATTATTCAACCTGGACCATTAGCCGTGGCGATTGCTTCTTTATGTATTGAGTACAAAGTGCTTACTACAGTTACACATCAGTTTTATGGCATATTTTGTCTACACAGCACTAACGGTAGACCTTTTATTATAATTTTGTTATCAATATGAATAGGGTCCATAACAGACCTAAACCCCTATAAACATTATTTTAAAGGGCGTCAATCCGTCTTGAAATGTGGGGGGGGGGGGAGCATCAAGAGTCATAGCACCGTAAAGTAAACATACAGTAACCTTTTTAAGTCCTCTTGTTTGCAACTTGAGGAGCTACAAGAGTTTGAACTATAGTCTGAGGCATTGCACATTGAAGTAAGGGGTCTACACGAGTTAAACAAATAACTGGGGGACCTTTGATATAGTGTCCCCCACCCTTCAAAAAGTGGGGGCGTGTCCCCCTGTGTCCCCCTCCCAGGATTGACGCCCATAATTATTTTACCTGGATCACTTATGATCCTTGATGATTGCTTCTTTATGTTGCTTTCTAATCTTCCCCTGAACCTAAATCTGATGAACTGAATTTAGACGAAGGGCCTCTTCTTGGAGCTCTTTCATGGTGTCCAAAACATCTTTGAGTGACTTTCAGTGTCAGTATCACTTGTGGTGGTATTTCTAAACCATAAACAATTTCTTTATTGGTTAGTTTCAATCCGTATTAATGGCTCTTTGGTAATTGTTATACAGATTTAATTACGTGTACATCTGTATGCACGACGTTGGCAATTGCAAAATTGACCATGCATGTTTTTTCCATTAGGAAATTAGTGACAAAGTTGGATCCAAGGCTTGTTTTAACCTGCCAATCAAAGGGCAGTAAGCCTGCCAATCAGTGCACTAGGCAGCTCATTCAATGGCCAACGTATGATAGAGAGTTTTTGGCGGGAACCGACAAATAATGCATGGACGGTTTTGTTAGTCTTTAAAATGTTCAAGGTCAGGAAACCTTTCATTCTAGGGATGTGACATCATATATTAGGAACATCAGCTGGTAAAGTCTTTGTTTTTACCGATGTGTAATACAGAGCTGTGTCTGTGCTGACAAGCAAAATGTTAAAAGAAGCATTAAACATTTCCTATTCATTAAGATTCTGAACTTCGGTTAAATCTCTTCCTCCAAGGGAGAGATGTTGTATTGTCATTAACTACGACCTGAACACTGAGTGTTAGAAACTGGTTGTAGTTCATTTGTTTTTTCGGTGTTGGCCTACTTTGTTTTTACGAATACCTCTCTGTGCTACAGTACCGGTAGTCTTTCGTTTTTATATTAACAATATTTGTGTATAATGTTTGCTGTTGAACTACAGCAAAAGTGTTGTTCAATATTGTAGCATAGTATCATTAACACATTTACAGCAATGGTGCAAACAACTGATAATGTAATTGAGTAATTTTGTGTGGTAAGAGAACGTGATGTAATATTAAAATCATAAATTCATATACAAAGTTGTGTTTGAATGGCTATTGCTCACAATGTCTCGTAAAGAGAAGCTTTATTTGTTTTCGAGTCTGGCCGGTGTAAATGTTTTTGGTCTACCTTCTAGACTTACATGTCATTGTTTGGTTTTAAGAGTCACGAGAATATGGTATTGAGATTCAAGGACTGTTCTGACGTCACAGTCTTACACAACACCCGTGACGTGGCATTGGTTTGCGCAAACGTATAGCGTGGTGTGTTTCTTGTTGATCAATGTACAGACCACAACTGCGGATAGAGTTGATAATTACTGAAACGATTCAGCCAGTTTTCTCATCAGGTGATGATGGCATCGTTGCGGTTGTAGGCAAATCCTGTCCTTGGCTGTGGAAATCTGTCTCACAAACGGGTATTCATCCAAAGCAATTCGGTCCACTGTTACAGGTCCAATCAATATCGTATACGATGAGTTCGTGTCTAGAGGCCTATTTGGTGTTCCAGATAGTTATGCATATAGGTAGAATTACAGCAATTTAGATCAATGCCA
Source organism: Plazaster borealis (assembly GCA_021014325.1). NCBI lineage: Eukaryota > Metazoa > Echinodermata > Asteroidea > Forcipulatida > Labidiasteridae > Plazaster > Plazaster borealis. Next base: position 10,297,994 of record CM037476.1, on the reverse strand, counting down.
TAGAGAGCTACATGTGAAGCTCTGACATCAAATAATTTTAAAAAACAAAATTTTGCCAATAAAGTAATGTATTGTTTGTTTTTTGTTTACCTGCTGTTACAGAACTGTCTGTGCTAATTAGCAAAACCCTGAAAAGAATCATGAAATATTTCCCATCCATTCTGCACTTCCGCTAAATCTCCTTCAAGGGAGCGATGGGTATCACTCTAAAAATTCCTAGGTCAGAATGGACTCGGACTCCGGGTCCCGAGGGGCTGACTCATTTCTGCGTCAGTATGACCCGGAATCTGTGTTAAACTGACGCAGAATTCGAGTTAAAATCTCATTATTAACCAGTTTTCGGGTCAGCCTGACCCAGAAATATGTTAGGTCCCCGGGGAACCGGAATCCGAGTCAATTCTGACCCCGGAGTTTTCAGAGCGTACTAGTATTGCCATAAACTACCAACTGAAATTACTGTTTTAAAAAGTGTTTTCCAATAACTTTAGTTGTGACATCTAACATCTTGAGGTGAGTGTCTTGTTTGAGCCAATCTTTGAAAATGTCTATAGTAAGTTTACTGGCAGGTAAATGTAAAATGTTCAACTGGGAATGTGTTCACTTTAAACGATTATCTTTAACGAACATAGAGTAATAATCAACTTATTTTACTTCCTTTACTTTATTATTATCTTTATAATTGATGCAAACTGTACAAATAAATCACATTTGACGAAATACTAAGGGGTGTTATTTATAACACGAGTGGCAAGAGTTTCAGCTTCTTGACTTACATGTCATTGTTTGGTTTTAAAAAGCAAGAGAATTATGGTATTGAGATTCAAGTACCGTTCTGACGTCACAGTCTTACAAAACACCCGTGACGTGGCATTGGTTTGCGCAAACGTGGCTACGTGTGTTTCTTGTTGATATCAATATGCAGACCAAAATGGCGGATAACGTTGGTATAATTACTTAAACGTTTCAGTCAGTTTTCTCATCAGTTGGTGATGGCATCTTTGCGGTCGTGGGCGAATCTCTTCCTTGGCTGTGGAAATGTCTATCACGAACGGGTATTCATCCCTAGCAATTCGGTCCATTGTTACAGGTCTATTCTATATCGTATACGTTGAGTTCGTGTCTAGAGGCCTATTTAGTGTCCAGATAATATGCATATAGGTAGAATTACAGCAATTTAGATCACGGCCATAAAGAGCTACACGTGAAGCTCTCATATCAAACACTTTAAAAAACAACATTTGGCAAAGAAAGTAATAAGTGTTTGATTTTGTTTACCCGCTGTTACAGAACTGCCTCTTCTAAAAAGCAAAATTCTGAAAAGGATAGTGAAGTATTTCCCATCTATTTAGATTATGAATGGTTGGTAATTCTCCTTCAAGGGAGAGATGGGTATCACTCTAAAAACACCGGTCCAGAATTGACGCAGATTCCGGGTCCCATGGGGCTGACTCATCTCTGGGTCAGTATGACCCGGAATCTGTGTTAAACTGACGCAGAATTCGAGGTAAATCTCATTCATAAATAACTCAGTTTATTCATTCTGATGGTCGAGAGGACATAACGTGGCCATGTTCAAACGTGTGATAAAAACAAGGCTAGAAGTGTTTAAACACAGTTTGCACAACGCGGAACGCATGTTTGGACATGATACACGCCCCCTTCCATTTTGGGAGTCAGTCTGTACCCAAGAATCATAGAAGTGACTCCCTTACGTCCCAAACTTGAAGGGCGCACATCTTATTCCAACGTGCGTTCTGCGATGTACCATGGGTCTAGAAATTTAACGCAGAATCAGAGTGAGCTGCAAATGACCAAAGACCGGCAAAACTACCTGATTTGTTCTCAACTTTTTACAGGTTTTTGTCTATATTTTCAAAGGGGAGGTATTCATGAATGGGAATCAAAGTGTGTTGAATCGGTTTTAAATCGGTAAAATTATCAAAAACCAGGCCTTGGTGGGTTTAAACCACTAGTTTTAAACCTTTTCATCACACATTGATTCCCTTATTATTAAGCAGTTTCCGGGTCAGCCTGACACAGAATTATGTTAAGACCCTGAGACCCGGAATCCGAGTCAATTCTGACCCCGTAGTTGTCAGAGTGCAATGCCATTAACTACGAACTCAAAATAATTGTTTTAAAATGTGTTTCAAAATAACTTTAATTGTAACATCTGACATCTTGAATTTAGTGTCTTGTATGATCCAATCTTTGAAAATGTTATAGGGAGTTTACTGGTAGGTAAATGTAAAAGATTCAACCGGGAATTTGTTCACTTTAAACGATTATCTTTAACGAACATTGAGTACAAATTTACTTATTTTACTTCCTTTACCCGGTATATTATTATCAAATTGATGCAAATTGTACAAATAAATCACATTTGACGAAATCCTGAGGGTGTTATTTATAACATTTAACATGAAATAGGCGCGCCTACGTGTGGCAAGAGTTTCAGCTTCTTGACTTACATGTCATTGTTTGGTTTTAAAAGTCACGAGAGTTTTTGATTAATTATTATAATTTAGCCAAGAAAGTTATGTGTTTTTTGTTTGTTTTAGAACTGTCTGTGCTTATTAGCAAAATCCTGAAAAGAATCATGTAATATTTCCCATCCAAGTCAGTTAACTTCATTGACCTCAGATGCTTGAAATGGCCAATGCTTGATTCCTCACCAATTAATTATAAGGTGTTAATTATTGTTTTCTGTGCATTTTCAAACAATTTTTACATCTAAGTAACTTCTTTACATGTCCAGCTATTGTCTAGGATTGTTTGAGTCCCTATGTAGTTACCCAGATATTGATTCATTTCCCTAATTAGCAAATCCCCGACTTTACCCCGACGAGCGAAAGGGCCAATAAATACTTACTACCAAATCAAATTATATATTTTTGAAATAAATATGTGCATTTTCCAATATTTTTTACATCTAGGTGACTTCTTTACATGCCCAGTTATTGTCTAGGATTATTTGAGTAATTTAGCTACCCAGTTATTGACCAATTTATCTAATTATCTAAGTGCGTGGCAACACCCAAGACTGTATCCTGACAAAGCGAAAGCGCCAATATTTACTACCAAACCATTCAATATACATTTAGAGAAAAAGGAAAAGAAAAAAATGGGACCTGACCCCCCCCCCCCCGTGTAGATATAAATTCTAGGATATCAAGGAATTTGAACCCCCCCCCCCCAGTCATTACCCTTTGGATTACTTAAATAGTGATTATGTGGAACTAAATAATGGCCCTTTCCCTCAAAGAGGGTTAAGATTCTTATCTTCGGGTAAATATCCTTCAATGGAGAAAATGGGTATCACTTTAAAAACACCGGTTCAGAATTGACGCAGATTTCGGGTCCCGTGGGGCTGACTCATCTCTGGGTCAGTATGACCCGGAATCTGTGTTAAACTGACGCAGAATTCGAGTTAAATCTCATTATTAACCAGTTTCCGGGTCAGCCTGACCCAGAAATAGGTTAGGTCCCCTGGGAACCGGAATCCGAGTCAATTCTGACCCTTGCAGTTGTCAGAGTGTATTATACCATAAACCACCAACTGAAATGGTTGTTTTAAAACGTGTTTCGCAATAACTTTAACTATGACATCTGACATCTTAAATTTGATGTCTTGTGTATGAGCCAATCTTTGAAAATATTATAGGAAGTTTACTGGTAGGTAAATGTAAAAGATTCAACCGGGAATGTCTACACTTTAAACGATTACCTTTATAGAACATTGAGTAATAATCAACTTCCTTTACTTTATTATTAACAATTGATGCAAATTGTACCAATCAATTAGAAGCAGCACATTTGAAGAAACACTGAGGGTTGTAATTTATAACATTTTACATTAAAAAGGCCTTAGAGTGGCAAGAGTTTCAGTTTCTTGACTTACATGTCATTGTTTGATTTTAAAAGTCACGAGAATGATGGTATTGAGATTCAAGGACCGTTCTGACGTCACAGTCTTACACGAAACCTGTTCCGTGGCATTGGTTTACGCAAACGTAGCGTCCTGTGTTTCTTGTTGATCAATGTACGGACCAACATGGCGGAAAACGTTGGTATAATATACTTAAACGTTTCAGGCAGTTTTCTCATCGGTTGGTTGTGGCATCTTTTCGGTCGTGGGCAAATATTGTCCTTGGCTGTGGAAATTTCTATCACGAACGGGTATCCATCCAAAGCAATTCGGCCCACTGTTACAGGTCCAATCAATATCGTATACGATGAGTTCGTGTCTAGAGGCCTATTTGGTGTTCCAGATAGTTATGCATATAGGTAGAATTACAGCAATTTAGATCAATGCCATAGAGAGCTACATGTGAAGCTCTGACATCCAACACTTTAAAAAACAAAATTTGGCAAACAAAGTAATAATTGTTTGATTTTGTTTACCCGCTGTTACAGAACTGTCTCTTCTAAAAAGCAAAATCCTGAAAAGGATCATGAAACATTTCCCATCCATTAAGATTCTGAAGTTTTGGAATTTCTCCTTCAAGGGAGAGATGGGTATCACTCTAAAAACACCAGGTCAGAATTGACGCAGATTCCGGGTCCCATGGGGCTGACTCATCTCTGGGTCAGTATGACCCGGAATCTGTGTCAAACTGACGCAGAATTCGAGTTAAATCTCATTCATAAATACCTGCAACAGTTTATTCATTCTGATTGGTAGAGAGGACATCACGTGGCCATGTTTAAATGTGTGATATAAACACGGCTAGAAGTGTTTAAACACAGTATGCACAACGCGGAACGCACGTTCGGACATGATACGCGCCCTTCCATTTTGGGAGTCAAACTTTACACAAGAATCATAGAGTTGCACATCTTATTCGAACGTGCGTTCCGCGTTGTGCAATGGGTGTAGAAATTTAACACAGAATCGAAGTGAGTTGCAAACGACCAAAGGGGCAAAACTGTCCTATTTTTTCTCAACTTTTTACAGGTTTTTGTCTATATTTTCAAGGGGAAGATATTTATGAATGGGAATCAAAGTGTGTTGAATCGGTTTTAAATCGGTTAAATTATCAAAAACCAGGCCTTGGTGGGTTTAAACCACTAGTTTTAAACCTCTTCACCACACATTGATTCCCTTATTATTAAGCAGTTTCCGGGTCAGCCTGACACAGTATTAGGTTAAGACCCTGAGACCCGGAATCCGAGTCAATTCTGACCCCGTAGTTGTCAGAGTGTAATTCCATAAACTACCAACTGAAATGATTGTTTTAAAAAGTGTTTCACAATAACTTTAATTGTAACATCGACATCTCGAATTTAGTGTCTTGTATGATCCAATCTTTGAAAATGTTACAGGGAGTTTACTGGTAGGTAAATGTAAAAGATTCAACCGGGAATGTGTTCACTTTAAACAATTATCTTTAACGAACATTGAGTAAAATTTGACTTATTTCACTTCCTTTACTTTATTGTTATCAAATTGATGCAAATTGTACAAATAAATCACATTTGACGAAATCCTCAGGGGTGTAATTTATAACATTTAACATAAAATAGGCGCGCCTACGAGTGGCAAGGATTTCAGCTTCTTGACTTACATGTCATTGTTTGGTTTTAAAATTCACAAGAAATAATGTATTGAGATTCAAGGACCGTTGTGACGTCACAGTCTTACACGACACCTGTGACGTGGCTTTGGTTTGCGCAAACGTAGCGTCGTGCGTTTTTTGTTGATAAATGTACAGACCAAAATATTATAGGGAGTTTACTGGTAGGTAAATGTAAAAAGATTCAACCGGGAATTTGTACACTTTAAACGATTATCTTTAACGAACATTGAGTAATAATAAACTTATTTTACTTCCTTTACTTTATTATTAGCAATTGATGCAAATTGAACCAATAAATTAGAAGCAGCACATTTGAAAAAATCCTGAGGGGTGTAATTTATAACATTTTACATAAAAAAGGCCTTAGAGTGGCAAGAGTTTCAGCTTCTTGCCTTACATGTCATTGTTTGCTTTTAAAAGTCACGAGAAATAATGTATTGAGATTCAAGGACCGTTCTGACGTCACAGTTTTACCCAACACCCGTGGCGTGGCATTGGTTTGCGCAAACGTAGCGTCCTGTGTTTCTTGTTGATCAATATACAGACCATTATTGCGGATATCGTTGATAATTACTGAAACGATTCGGCCAGTTTTCTCATTGGTTGGTGATGGCATCTTTGCAGTTGTTGGCAAATCTTGTCCTTGGGTTTAGAAATCCGTCTCACGAACGGGTATTCATCCAAAGCAATTCGGCCCACTGGTAAAGGTCTACTCCATATTATTTGGTGGTCGAGATATAGTGGCGTTTACTTCAATATAAATGTGTGCATATACTAGGTAGAATTACAACAAACACTTATACTGGTATCTACCATTACTTAGATCAAGGCTAAAAAGAGCTGTATTAAAGCTTTGACATCAAACACTTTGAAATAATAAGTTAGTAACCATGTTTTATTTAGGGTTGTTTTGTTTTTGATTTGGGTTTTTTTTTTTTAGGGGGGGTGTTTGTATTCTGTTGAACCTTATCAGGATCGGGCTTATTTATCACTTACGGGGACCGGGGGGCTACATTTTTTTTCCTACGAACGTTTGTCCCCATACGGGAAATTAACATGGGCTGGAGGAGGATGATTCATACAATCCGGGAATTATTTGTACACTTTAAACGATTATCTTTAACGAACATTGAGTAATAATAATTTTACTTTACTTCCTTTACTTTATTATTAGCAATTGATGCAAATTAAACCAATAAATTAGAAGCAGCACATTTGAAAAAATCCTGAGGGTGTAATTTATAACATTTTACATAAAAAGGCCTTAGAGTGGCAAGAGTTTCAGCTTCTTGACTTACAAGTCATTGTTTGCTTTAAAAAGTCACGAGAAATATGGTATTGAGATTCAAGGAGTGTTCTGACGTCACAGTCTTACATAACGTGGCATTGGTTTGCATAAACGTAGCGTGGTGTGTTTCTTGTTGATCATTGTACAGACCAGGATAGCGGATGTCGTTGATAATAATTACTGAAACGATTCAGCCAGTTTTCTCTTCAGTTGGGGTGGCATCTTTTCGGTCGTGGGCGAATCTTTTCCTTGGGTTTAGAAATCTGTCTCACGAACGGGTATTCATCCAAAGCAATTCGGCCCACTGTTACATGTCTACTCCATTATTAGTTGGTGGTCGAGATATAGTGGCTTTTACTTCAGTATAAATTTATGCATATATGTAGAATTACAGCAAACACTTATATTGGTACCCATACCATTACTTAGATCATTCATTTTATTTTAGTTTTTATTGTTTATATTATTGTTTCATATACTTATTGATTTTGTATTCGTTAAATTACGTCTGGGCTTATTTTCCATTTACGGGGAGTGGGGGTAGTCCTCTCTTCCATATTTTCCAATCTTCTCAATCTCTATTTTATACAACTTACCACAATGTTCATTTTAGCAAGTTTTACGTAATGACTTAAAAGGATAATTACCATAGGCCTAATAGGGCATTTTGGCAGTTTGTTTGCCAATTGTTTGTCACAAAACGTATTTCCCCATAATTCAAGTATTTTGTGTCCAAAATGTCAATATACTTTGCATGAAGTTACTAAAATACTTTGCAAACTTGTTTATTTTGACTTAGTAAAAAACATGACATTGATTTGTATTACAGGGGTCATCGTTGGGGGCGTTTTAATTATGGTTTAGGATATCTTTCGGAAACAATTTGTGTTTTTCGGGGGGGAGGGGGGTGGGGGCACTTTTTCTCAGAGAAGTTAAAGCGCAAATCATACAACACTTTTTCAACATGCAAACTCTCCTTAATGGGTGACGTGAATCAAAACCTTCTAAAGGTCTATACATGAAGTGATTATTCCCATCTTGTTTCTTCGCAGAATCTTTTGGGAGGTACGGAAGCAAATTGCTACCATTGAGAAGATCTAATTGATTCCATGGCTTTTTATTGGTGATAAGAATTGTGATTTATCAAAATAAAGTTGTGTCTTTCAGCTTCGAGATTTACATGTCAATGTTTGGTTTAAAAAGTCACGAGAATTTTTAGATTCAAGGACCGTTCTGACGTCACAATCTTACACAACACCCGTGGCGTGGCATTGGTTTGCGTAAACGTAGCGTCGTGTGTTTCTTGTTGATCAATGTACAAACCAAAATTGCAGATAACGTTGATAATTACTGAAACGATTCAGCCAGTTTTCTCATCAGTTGGTGATGGCATCTTTGCGGTTGTAGGCAAATCTTGTCCTTGGGTGTGGAAGTCTGTCTCAGCTACATGCGAAGCCTCTGAAAATTAAACACATGTAAAAACAAAATTTTGCTAATAGGCCTAAAGTAATTTATTGTTGGGTTTGTTTACACGCTGTTACAGTGCATGCAGCTGTCTGCTCTAAATAGCAAAATCCCGAAAAGAATCATAAAATATTTCCAATCCATTAAGATTTTGAATTTCGGATACTATCTCCTTCAAAGGAGAGATGGATATCACTCTAAAAAGTCACGCGTCAGAATCGACTCGGAATGGGACTGACCCACTTGTGGGATAGTATAAGCCTATGATCCGGAATCTATGTAAAACTGACGCATAGAGTCCGAGTTAAAACCCCATGGTTACCAGTTTCCGGTCAGTCTAACCCAGAAATGGGTCAGGTCCGCTTAGCAGGTTTGTGTGCTTACAGGCTATATGAAATTGGGCCACTTCTTCATCTATTTCAACATTCAAAGAGCCAGATTTTTTTTTTGCTAAGCAACAAATGAGTGGGGCACCAGCTGCAGCAATGTAAAGGTTATGGAATGTTGGCTGGTAACCTAAATCTACTAAGCAAGGTTGTTCTGTGCTTAGCAAGTTTGTTTGCTTACATGCTTATGAAATTGGGCCACTTCTCAGATACTTCCACTGAGCAACAATGCAAAGGTTGTTTCAAGCTGCAACAATGTAAAGGTTTGGAAAGTTTGCTGGTAACAGGTTTTATGAAATTGGGCCACTTCTCAGGTAATTCCACTTGGCAACAATGTGCAGGCTGTTTCCAGCTGCAACAATGTAAAGGTTATGGAATGTTTGCTGGTAACATGTTTCTTCTAAGCATGGTTGTGATGTGCTTAGCAGGTTTGTGTGCTTACAGGCTTTATGAAATTGGGCCACTTCTCAGGTAATTCCACTCGGCAACAATGTACAGGCTGTTTCCAGCTGCAACAATGTAAAGGTTATGGAATGTTTGCTGGTAACATGTCTTCTAAGCAAGGTTTTTCTGTGCTTAGCAAGTTCGTGTGCTTACAGACTTAATAAAATTGGGCCACTTCTCAGCTATTTCCACTAAACAACAATGGCTGTTTCCAGCTGCAGCAATGTTAAGGTTATAGAATGTTTGCTGGTAACATGTCTTCTAAGCAAGGTTTTTCTGTGCTTAGCAAGAATTGTGTGCTTACATGGCTTTATGCAGTTGGGCCACTTCTCAGCTGTTTCCACTAAGCAACAATGCAAAGGCTGTTTCCAGCTGCAAAAATGTAAAGCTTATGAAATGTTTGGTGTTAACATGTTTCTTCTAAGCAAGGTTTTTCTGTGCTTTGCAACTTTGTGTGCTTACATGCTTTATGAAATTGGGCCACTTCTCAGCTGATTTCCACATTCAAGGAGCCAGGATTATTAACAATAACCTACAGCGCCCTCTTGTGACAAAGCAAATCCTCGCCATTATCAATTTTGGATACACACATCAGTCATCTGTCACCTGTGAGAGAAAACTAATTGAAATGCTGCCCATGTTTTACCATCCAGACTAACATTTGTTACAAAGTCAAGAGTGTGCTTGATGGCAGCTTGTGACCAGCCACCCTTTGCTGACGAGTAACAACGACATTTAGTGAGTAAATTGTTTCCGCAAAATTTAAGCCTCCGAAGTGTCATATTCATTTCTCGTTATGTTTGATGGGCTATCCCTACCGTACCTAAACTGCACTAGCGCTATAGGCAAGCCCTACCCCACCAGTACCTACACTACAGTAGGTAGTAACATTGCCGTAGTAGGACGCAGTCTCTTACTCTCTGTTTCTCTGCACTTACGTCCTGGGTATAAAGCTTCTCTACAATGAAATGCAAATAAAATTCCAACTAACATTTTTTTTGTTCATAATTTTTCGTAATTTAACTTAGGACTTTAGAATTTCTTTCATATATATTCTTCATATCCCTTTTTCTGGGTCTAACTAAACAAAAAATAATATATTATCCCTACTTGGGTGACATTGTTCCCAGAGAATCAATGCTTCCGTTTTAAACACCATGTACCAATGAAGTGTGTGCATGTGTGCACATAATGTAAACTATGTGTTGGTATTGTATATTATTGACACTTATTATTTTGTTATGTATCAAAATTTACTGACACTGTTTATTACTTGAATTATTGTAAATAATCGATACCAATGCTCTAGTTATAGTTACTTTGTTTAATTGTTGCAAAACCTCTTCGCTTTGATTTGTCACAATTTTTCCCGCAAGAGGAGTAGAGGACGTTATCATCCAAGTGGTTCGATGGATGATAGCGCCCTCTACCAGGGAAAATTAGTTTGAAAAACTTAATGGTAATTGTGGTTTTGGGCACACTTGCGCGCAAGTTTTCACATACGGAGTCAGTACAGATCAGTTTCCCTTCTTTTTTCAAAAATAAAGTCACCCAATATAAAATTAACCACGTGGCTATTTTTTTTCTCTGTTTTACATGTATCACCTTTCCACCCTCTTCCTCATACATCGCTTAAAGGGGGACTGTCATCATGATCATAGCAGGTCTGTCACAGTGGCTGTACATGAAAATATGAACTCTAACCCAGTTACTGTACGCCCACGCGCTGGCCATCACATCACGATAATAATGATGTGATGTGATGGGCAGTATGAACTAACTGGATTAGAGTCAGGTTTGTCACTAGCCCAAATTTAGTGCCGGCTAATTTTCTGATCAACGTAGCAAGCGGAGTACTGCGCATCATTGTCGGGGGTCCAGGGGCCCGCTTAAGGGATTTTAGCGTTTTTCAGGGGTAAAATTGAGGTTTCTGATGCAAACATTTGTTGAGTAAAAGGAGGGAAAAAACACAAATTGAGTGGAAAAAAATGTAAGAACGTGTAAGGGATGATTTTCCCCAATCTGCTGACGACCCATCCATGGTATGGAGATGGCTGACCGAAGCTGACCGACAATCATTGTTTTGCACATTTTTAAAGTATTTTTGTGACATTAAAAAACTTGAGTTTCAGAGGTATACACAGAAAATTTGTAAATTTCACTAATTATAATTGACTGAAAAATAATGTTGACGTCGTTATTTTATTTTACAAATTATGTTTATGCCGGAAATGTATGCCATTGCCAAGGTGTGCAATATAGAGAGATCAGGTGTATGATTATTCGCACTCGTGGGGAAGCTTAGGCGTGCGTGTGCGATCGCACGCCTCAAGTTAGAAGGACTGTAGGCCTATCTGTCAGAAATTGTCAGGAATGGATACTAAAACGAAACCTGATGTGTTTTGTCATAAATACTGGAATTTATTGTGGGCTTCTCAGGACAGTATAATGAAAAATTCAGCATTTTTGGTATAATTTAGTGCCTGTCGGAAAAGCTTTTAGCAAGCCAAGTCCCGGTCGGTAGCCTCTTAGTGCCTGCAGGCCCAACAGGCGCCGACCGGTGTGTGGTGACAACGCTGGTTAAAGTTCATGTACAGCCACAGGCTTGCTATGATCATGACGACAGTCCCACTTACTGTAGGCTTTGACATTGTTTCAAGGGTGATGCATTGTGGTTTTCACATCTTTGATGAAAAAATCTTAACCAATAGGATCAGCACAGATATCAACACAGGACATAAACACAGCACAGAGAGATAACTATGCTGCTTCGTCATGACACGAACAAACAAAAACACTAACAACAAATATAAACAACCAGGTTTTTGTTTGGCAAGGCAGCGCGAACCCTTATGTGAGTAAGACCCACTTTTTCGTTGTGCATTGTTTTGATTTTATGGTTTCAAATGATACAGAACGGAGTACTGATGACGTTTTATTTGTACGGACTCAGTAAATTAGCCATAGTTTGAGATATCTTGATTTTGAATTTATGGTCCAAAATCATAAAAATTCACCATGCCGGCATGGTCAAATTTTCAGATTTTGGGTCAAAATTTTTGTTTTGATTTTATGGTTTCAAATGATACAGAACGGACTACTGAAGAAATTTTATTTGTGCGGACTCAGTAAATTAACCATAGTTTGAGATATCTTGAGAGTTTAAAGAATTTTAATTTGGGGTCCAAAATCATAAAAATTCACAAAATTTTCAGATTTTAGGTCCAAATTTTTGTTTTGATTTTATGGTTTCAAATGATACAGGACGGACTACTGAAGACATTTTATTTGTTCGGACTCAGTAAATTAGCCATAGTTTGAGATATCTTGAGAGTTTAAGGAATTTGAATTTTGGGTCCAAAATCATAAAAATTCACCATGCCGGCATGGTCAAATTTTCAGATTTTGGGTATAAAATTTTTCTTTTGATTTCATGGTTTCAAATGATACAGAACGGACTACTGAAGACATTTTATTTGTGCGGACTCGGAAAAATGGCCATAGCTTGAGATATCTTTAGAGTTTTAGGAGTTTAAATTTTGGGTCCAAAAGCACAAAAGTTCACCATGCCAGCATGGTCAAATTTTCAGATTTTTGGTCAACATTTTTGTTTTGATTTTATGGTTTCAAATGATACAGAACGGACTACTGAAGACATTTTTTTGTGCGGACTCAGTAAATTAGCCATAGTTTGAGATATCTTGAGAGTTTAAGGAATTTGAATTTTGGGTCCAAAATCATAAAAATTCACCATGCCGGCATAGATTTTTGGTCAAAATTTTTGTTTTGATTTCATGGTTTCAAATGATACAGAACGGACTACTGAAGACATATTATTTGTGCGGACTCTGTAAATTAGCCATAGTTTGAGACATCTTGAGAGTTTAAGGAATTTGAATTTTGGGTCCAAAATCATAAAAATATACCATGCCGGCATGGTCAAATTTTCAGATTTTGGGTCAAAATTTTTGTTTGATTTTATGGTTTCAAATGATACAGAACGGACTACTGAAGACATTTTATTTGTGCAGACTCAGTAAATTACCCATAGTTTGAGATATCTTAAAAGTTTAGGGAATTTGAATTTTGGGTCAAAAATCCTAAAAATTCACCATGCCGGCATGGTTCCTTTTTTTCAGATTTTGGGTCAAAATTTTAGTTTGGATTTTATGGTTTCAAACGAAACAGATCGGACTTCTGAAGACATTTTATTTGTTCGGACTCAGTAAAGTAGCCATAGTTTGAGATATCTTAAGCGTTTTAGGAGTTTGAATTTTTGGTCCCAAATCATAAAAATTCACCATGCCGGCATGGTCAAATTTTTAGATTTTAGGTCAAAATTTTTGTTTTGATTTTATGGTTTCAAATGATACAGGACGGACTACTGAACACATTTTATTTGTGCGGACTCAGTACATTGGCCATAGTTTGAGATATCTTGAGAGTTTTAGGAGTTTGATATTTGGGTTCAAAATCATAAAAATTCACCATGCCAGCATTGTCAAATTTTTAGATTTTAAGTCAAAATTTTTGTTTTGATTTTATGGTTTCAAATGATACAGAACAGACTACTGAAGACATTTTATTTGTGCGGACTCAGTAAAGTGGCCAAAGTTTGAGATATCTTGAGAGTTTTAGGAGTTTAAATTTTGGGTCCAAAAACATAAAAATTCACCATGCCGGCATGGTCAAATTTTTTAGATTTTGGGTAAAAATTTTTGTTTTGATTTTATGGTTTCATATGATACAGAACGGACCACTGAAGACATTTTCTTTTTGCGGACTCAGTAAACTAGCCATAGTTTGAGGGATCTTGACAGTTTAAGGAATTTGAATTTGGGGTCCAAAATCATAAAAATTCACCATGCCGGCATGGTCAAATTTTCAGATTTTAGGTCAAAATTTTTGTTTTGATTTTATGGTTTCAAATGATACAGAACGGACTACTGAAGACATTTTATTTGTGCGGACTCAGTAAATTGGCCATAGTTTGAGATATCTTAAGAGTTTTAGGAATTTGAATTTTGGGTCCAAAATCCTAAAAATTCACCATGCCGGCATGGTCACATTTTTTTAGATTTTGGGTCAAAATTTTAGTTTTGATTTTATGGTTTCAAATGATACAGAACGGACTTCTGAAGACATTTTATTTGTTCGGACTCAGCTCAGTAAAGTAGCCATAGTTTGAGTTATCTTAAGAGTTTTAGGAATTTGAATTTTTGGTCCAAAATCATAAAAATTCACCATGCCGGCATGGTCAAATTTTCAGATTTTAGGTCAACATTTTTGTTTTGATTTTATGGTTTCAAATGATACAGAACGGACTACTGAAGACATTTTATTTGTGCGGACTCAGTAAAGTGGCCAAAGTTTGAGATATCTTGAGAGTTTTAGGAGTTTAAATTTTGGGTCCAAAAACATAAAAATTCACCATGCCGGCATGGTCAAATTTTTAGATTTTGGGTCAAAAGTTTTGTTTTGATTTAATGGTTTCAAATGATACAGAACGGACTACTGAAGACATATTATTCGGTAGGACTCAGTAAATTAGCCATAGTTTGAGATATCTTGAAAGTTTAAGGAATTTGAATTCTGGGTCCAAAATCATAAAAATTCACGATGCCGGCATGGTCAAATTTTTCAGATTTTGGGTCAAAATTGTTGTTTCGATTTCATGGTTTCAAATGATACAGAACGGACTACTGAAGACATTTTATTTGTGCGGACTCAGTAAAATAGCCATAGCTTGAGATATTTTTAAAGTTTTAGGAGTTTGAATTTCGGGTCCAAAATCATAAAAATTCACCATGCCGGCATGGTCAAATTTTGAGATTTTGGGTCAAAATTTTTGTTTTGTTTTTATGGTTTCAAATGATACAGAACGGACTACTGAAGACATTTTGTTTGTGCGGACTCAGTAAATTAGCCATAGTTTGAGATATCTTGAGAGTTTAAGGAATTTGAATTTGGGGTCCAAAATCCTAAAAATTCACCATGCCGGCATGGTCAAATTTTCAGATTTTTGGTGAAAATTTTTTTTTTGATTTTATGGTTTCAAATGATACAGAATGGACTACTGAAGACATTTTATTTGTGCGGACTCAGTAAATTAGCCATAGTTTGAGATATCTTGAGAGTTTAAGGAATTTGAATTTTGGGTCCAAAATCCTAAAAATTCACCATGCCGGCATGGTCACATTTTTTAAGATTTTGGATCAAAATTTTAGTTTGGATTTTATGGTTTCAAATGATACAGAACGGACTACTGAAGACATTTTATTTGTGCGGACTCAGTAAATTAACCATAGTTTGAGATATCTTGAGAGTTTAAGGAATTTGAATTTTGGGTCCAAAATCATAAAAATTCACCATGACGGCATGGTCAAATTTTCAGATTTTGGGTCAAAATTTTTGTTTTGATTATATGGTTTCAAATGATACAGAACAGAGTACTCAAGACATTTTATTTGTGCGGACTCAGTAAATTAGCCATTATTTGAGATATCTTGAGAGTTTAAGGAATTTGAATTTTGGGTCCAAAATCATAAAAATTCACCATGCCGGCATGGTCAAATTTTCAGATTTTGGGTATAAAATTTTTCTTTTGATTTCATGGTTTCAAATGATACAGAACGGACTACTGAAGACATTTTATTTGTGCGGACTCGGAAAAATGGCCATAGCTTGAGATATCTTTAGAGTTTTAGGAGTTTAAATTTTGGGTCCAAAAGCACAAAAGTTCACCATGCCAGCATGGTCAAATTTTCAGATTTTTGGTCAACATTTTTGTTTTGATTTTATGGTTTCAAATGATACAGAACGGACTACTGAAGACATTTTTTTGTGCGGACTCAGTAAATTAGCCATAGTTTGAGATATCTTGAGAGTTTAAGGAATTTGAATTTTGGGTCCAAAATCATAAAAATTCACCATGCCGGCATAGATTTTTGGTCAAAATTTTTGTTTTGATTTCATGGTTTCAAATGATACAGAACGGACTACTGAAGACATATTATTTGTGCGGACTCTGTAAATTAGCCATAGTTTGAGACATCTTGAGAGTTTAAGGAATTTGAATTTTGGGTCCAAAATCATAAAAATATACCATGCCGGCATGGTCAAATTTTCAGATTTTGGGTCAAAATTTTTGTTTGATTTTATGGTTTCAAATGATACAGAACGGACTACTGAAGACATTTTATTTGTGCAGACTCAGTAAATTACCCATAGTTTGAGATATCTTAAAAGTTTAGGGAATTTGAATTTTGGGTCAAAAATCCTAAAAATTCACCATGCCGGCATGGTTCCTTTTTTTCAGATTTTGGGTCAAAATTTTAGTTTGGATTTTATGGTTTCAAACGAAACAGATCGGACTTCTGAAGACATTTTATTTGTTCGGACTCAGTAAAGTAGCCATAGTTTGAGATATCTTAAGCGTTTTAGGAGTTTGAATTTTTGGTCCCAAATCATAAAAATTCACCATGCCGGCATGGTCAAATTTTTAGATTTTAGGTCAAAATTTTTGTTTTGATTTTATGGTTTCAAATGATACAGGACGGACTACTGAACACATTTTATTTGTGCGGACTCAGTAAATTGGCCATAGTTTGAGATATCTTGAGAGTTTTAGGAGTTTGATATTTGGGTTCAAAATCATAAAAATTCACCATGCCAGCATTGTCAAATTTTTAGATTTTAAGTCAAAATTTTTGTTTTGATTTTATGGTTTCAAATGATACAGAACAGACTACTGAAGACATTTTATTTGTGCGGACTCAGTAAAGTGGCCAAAGTTTGAGATATCTTGAGAGTTTTAGGAGTTTAAATTTTGGGTCCAAAAACATAAAAATTCACCATGCCGGCATGGTCAAATTTTTTAGATTTTGGGTAAAATTTTTGTTTTGATTTTATGGTTTCATATGATACAGAACGGACCACTGAAGACATTTTCTTTTTGCGGACTCAGTAAACTAGCCATAGTTTGAGGGATCTTGACAGTTTAAGGAATTTGAATTTGGGGTCCAAAATCATAAAAATTCACCATGCCGGCATGGTCAAATTTTCAGATTTTAGGTCAAAATTTTTGTTTTGATTTTATGGTTTCAAATGATACAGAACGGACTACTGAAGACATTTTATTTGTGCGGACTCAGTAAATTGGCCATAGTTTGAGATATCTTAAGAGTTTTAGGAATTTGAATTTTGGGTCCAAAATCCTAAAAATTCACCATGCCGGCATGGTCACATTTTTTTAGATTTTGGGTCAAAATTTTAGTTTGGATTTTATG
Source organism: Plazaster borealis (assembly GCA_021014325.1). Classification (NCBI taxonomy): domain Eukaryota; kingdom Metazoa; phylum Echinodermata; class Asteroidea; order Forcipulatida; family Labidiasteridae; genus Plazaster; species Plazaster borealis. Next base: position 10,280,545 of record CM037476.1, on the reverse strand, counting down.
GTTTCAAATGATACAGAACGGACTTCTGAAGACATTTTATTTGTTCGGACTCAGCTCAGTAAAGTAGCCATAGTTTGAGTTATCTTAAGAGTTTTAGGAATTTGAATTTTTGGTCCAAAATCATAAAAATTCACCATGCCGGCATGGTCAAATTTTCAGATTTTAGGTCAACATTTTTGTTTTGATTTTATGGTTTCAAATGATACAGAACGGACTACTGAAGACATTTTATTTGTGCGGACTCAGTAAAGTGGCCAAAGTTTGAGATATCTTGAGAGTTTTAGGAGTTTAAATTTTGGGTCCAAAAACATAAAAATTCACCATGCCGGCATGGTCAAATTTTTAGATTTTGGGTCAAAAGTTTTGTTTTGATTTAATGGTTTCAAATGATACAGAACGGACTACTGAAGACATATTATTCGGTAGGACTCAGTAAATTAGCCATAGTTTGAGATATCTTGAAAGTTTAAGGAATTTGAATTCTGGGTCCAAAATCATAAAAATTCACGATGCCGGCATGGTCAAATTTTTCAGATTTTGGGTCAAAATTGTTGTTTCGATTTCATGGTTTCAAATGATACAGAACGGACTACTGAAGACATTTTATTTGTGCGGACTCAGTAAAATAGCCATAGCTTGAGATATTTTTAAAGTTTTAGGAGTTTGAATTTCGGGTCCAAAATCATAAAAATTCACCATGCCGGCATGGTCAAATTTTCAGATTTTGGGTCAAAATTTTTGTTTTGATTTTATGGTTTCAAATGATACAGAACGGACTACTGAAGACATTTTGTTTGTGCGGACTCAGTAAATTAGCCATAGTTTGAGATATCTTGAGAGTTTAAGGAATTTGAATTTGGGGTCCAAAATCCTAAAAATTCACCATGCCGGCATGGTCAAATTTTCAGATTTTTGGTGAAAATTTTTGTTTTGATTTTATGGTTTCAAATGATACAGAATGGACTACTGAAGACATTTTATTTGTGCGGACTCAGTAAATTAGCCATAGTTTGAGATATCTTGAGAGTTTAAGGAATTTGAATTTTGGGTCCAAAATCATAAAACTTCACCATGCCGGCATGGTCAAATTTTCAGATTTTGGATCAAAATTTTAGTTTGGATTTTATGGTTTCAAATGATACAGAACGGACTACTGAAGACATTTTATTTGTGCGGACTTAGTAAATTGGCCATAGTTTGAGATTTCTTGAGAGTTTTAGGAGTTTGATATTTGGGTTCAAAACCATAAAAATTCACCATGCCGGCATGGTCAAATTTTCAGATTTTGGGTCAAAATTTTTGTTTTGATTTTATGGTTTCAAATGATACAGAACGGACTACTGAAGACATTTTATTTGTGCGGACTCAGTAAAGTGGCCAAAGTTTGAGATATCTTGAGAGTTTTAGGAGTTTAAATTTTGGGTCCAAAAACATAAAAATTCACCATGCCGGCATGGTCAAATTTTTCAGATTTTGGGTCAAAATTGTTGTTTCGATTTCATGGTTTCAAATGATACAGAACGGACTACTGAAGACATTTTATTTGTGCGGACTCAGTAAAATAGCCATAGCTTGAGATATTTTTAAAGTTTTAGGAGTTTGAATTTCGGGTCCAAAATCATAAAAATTCACCATGCCGGCATGGTCAAATTTTCAGATTTTGGGTCAAAATTTTTGTTTTGTTTTTATGGTTTCAAATGATACAGAACGGACTACTGAAGACATTTTGTTTGTGCGGACTCAGTAAATTAGCCATAGTTTGAGATATCTTGAGAGTTTAAGGAATTTGAATTTGGGGTCCAAAATCCTAAAAATTCACCATGCCGGCATGGTCAAATTTTCAGATTTTTGGTGAAAATTTTTGTTTTGATTTTATGGTTTCAAATGATACAGAATGGACTACTGAAGACATTTTATTTGTGCGGACTCAGTAAATTAGCCATAGTTTGAGATATCTTGAGAGTTTAAGGAATTTGAATTTTGGGTCCAAAATCCTAAAAATTCACCATGTCGGCATGGTCACATTTTTTAAGATTTTGGATCAAAATTTTAGTTTAGATTTTATGGTTTCAAATGATACAGAACGGACTACTGAAGACAATTTATTTGTTCGGACTCAGTAAATTAGCCATAGTTTGAGATATCTTGAGAGTTTTAGGAGTTTGAATTTTTGGTCCAAAATCATAAAAATTCACCATGCCGGCATGGTCAAATTTTCAGATTTTAGGTCAAAATTTTTGTTTTGATTTTATGGTTTCAAATGATACAGAACGGACTACTGAAGACATTTCATTCGTGCGGGCTCAGTAAATTGGCCATAGTTTGAGATTTATTGAGAGTTTTAGGAGTTTGATATTTGGGTTCAAAATCATAAAAATTCACCATGCCAGCATGGTCAAATTTTCAGATTTTAAGTCAAAATTTTTGTTTTGATTTTATGGTTTCAAATGATACAGAACGGACTACTGAAGACATTTTATTTGTGCGGACTCAGTAAAGTGGCCAAAGTTTGAGATATCTTGAGAGTTTTAGGAGTTTAAATTTTGGGTCCAAAAACATAAAAATTCACCATGCCGGCATGGTCAAATTTTTTAGATTTTGGGTAAAAATTTTTGTTTTTATTTTATGGTTTCATATGATACAGAACGGACCACTGAAGACATTTTATTTTTGCAGACTCAGTAAATTAGCCATAGTTTGAGATATCTTGAAAGTTTAAGGAATTTGAATTTGGGGTCCAAAATCCTAAAAATTCACCATGCCGGCATGGTCAAATTTTCAGAATTTAGGTCAAAATTTTTGTTTTGATTTTATGGTTTCAAATGATACAGAACGGACTACTGAAGACATTTTATTTGTGCGGACTCAGTAAATTGGCCACAGTTTGAGATATCTTAAGAGTTTTAGGAATTTGAATTTTGGGTCCAAAATCCTAAAAATTCACCATGCCGGCATGGTCACATTTTTTTAGATTTTTGGTCAAAATTTTAGTTTGGATTTTATGGTTTCAAATGATACAGAACGGACTTCTGAAAACATTTTATTTGTTCGGACTCAGTAAAGTAGCTATAGTTTGAGATATCTTAAGAGTTTTAGGAGTTTGAATTTTTGGTCCAAAATCATAAAAATTCACCATGCCGGCATGGTAAAATTTTCAGATTTTAGGTCAAAATTTTTGTTTTTATTTTATGGTTTCAAATGATAGAGAACGGACTACTGAACACATTTTATTTGTGTGGACTCAGTAAATTGGCCATAGTTTGAGATATCTTGAGAGTTTTAGGGGTTTGATATTTTGGTTCAAAATCATAAAAATTCACCATGCCAGCATGGTCAAATTTTCAGATTTTAAGTCAAAATTTTGTGTTGATTTTATGGTTTCAAATGATACAGAACGGACTACTGAAGACATTTTATTTGTGCGGACTCAGTAAAGTGGCCAAAGTTTGAGATATCTTGAGAGTTTTAGGAGTTTAAATTTTGGGTCCAAAAACATAAAAATTCACCATGCCGGCATGGTCAAATTTTTAGATTTTGGGTAAAAATTTTTGTTTTGATGTTATGGTTTCATATGATACAGAACGGACCACTGAAGACATTTTATTTGTGCGGACTCTGTAAATTAGCCATAGTTTGAGACATCTTGAAAGTTTAAGGAATTTGAATTCTGGGTCCAAAATCATAAAAATTCACCGTGCCGGCATGGTCAAATTTTTCAGATTTTGGGTCAAAATTGTTGTTTCGATTTCATGGTTTCAAATGATACAGAACGGACTACTGAAGACATTTTATTTGTGCGGACTCAGTAAAATAGCCATAGCTTGAGATATTTTTAGAGTTTTAGGAGTTTGAATTTGGGGTCCAAAATCCTAAAAATTCACCATGCTGGCATGGTCAAATTTTCAGATTTTTGGTGAAAATTTTTGTTTTGATTTTATGGTTTCAAATGATACAGAACGGACTACTGAAGACATTTTATTTGTGCGGACTCAGTAAATTAGCCATAGTTTGAGATATCTTGAGAGTTTAAGGAATTTGAATTTGGGGTCCAAAATCCTAAAAATTCACCATGCCGGCATGGTCACATTTTTTTAGATTTTGGGTCAAAATTTTAGTTTGGATTTTATGGTTTCAAATGATACAGAACGGACTTCTGAAGACATTTTATTTGTTCGGACTCAGTAAAGTAGCCATAGTTTGAGATATCTTAAGAGTTTTAGGAGTTTGAATTTTTGGTCCAAAATCATAAAAATTCATGGGTCAAAACCATAAAAAGGCATGGTCAAATTTTCAGATTTTAGGTCAAAATTTTTGTTTTGATTTTATGATTTCAAATGATACAGAACGGACTACTGAGCACATTTTATTTGTGCGAACTCAGTAAATTGGCCATAGTTTGAGATTTCTTGAGAGTTTTAGGAGTTTGATATTTGGGTTCAAAACCATAAAAATTCACCATGCCGGCATGGTCAAATTTTCAGAATTTGGGTCATAATTTTAGTTTTGCTTTTATGGTTTCAAATGATACAGAACGGACTACTGAAGACATTTTATTTGTTCGGACTCAGTAAAGTGGCCAAAGTTTGAGATATCTTGAGAGTTTTAGGAGTTTAAATTTTGGGTCCAAAAACATAAAAATTCACCATGCCGGCATGGTCAAATTTTCAGATTTTGGGTCATAATTTTAGTTTTGCTTTTATGGTTGTAAATGATACAGAACGGACTACTGAAGACATTTTATTTGTGCGGACTCAGTAAGTTAGCCATAGTTTGAGATATCTTGAGAGTTTAAGGAATTTGAATTTGGGGTCCAAAATCATAAAAATTCACCATGCCGGCATGGTCAAATTTTCAGATTTGGGGTCAAAATTTACTTTTGACTGCCTCTGCTTTAAATAGAACCCTTTATTTACAAGTTTCATCCAGGTCTATATCCATCCCTAGGCTTGTTGATGCTTGTGTCACAACCCTTTTCATTTTAACTGTATCTTGTTTTCTTGATCCATTGTACCAAACCACACAGTCATGAGTAATAGTACTTTCAATAACAGATGAGTAAAATAGAATCATAATGTCCTTGTCTACTTGGAAAAAAAATTAATTGACGCAAAAAATACATTAAGCGATTATCCTTTTTGAGGATCGCTGAGCAACTTAACTGACTGTCAATTATTGTACCCAAGTATTTGTAATTTTTGCACAATGCCAATATTCACCTCTCTTGATAAGCCTGAAATCAAACACAATCTCTTTTGTTTTTTGAGGATTTAGTATAAGATAGTTATCATTGCACCACATCACGATAATAATGATGTGATGTGACGGGCAGTATGCAGTAACTGGGTTAGAGTTCATAGTTCCATGTACAGCCACAGGCCTGCTATGATCATGAAGACAGTCCCACTATTGCAGCCTTTGACATTGTTTACAAGGTTGATGCATTGTGGTTTTCACATCTTTTATTACAAAATCTAATAGGATCAGCACAGACCTCAACATACAGCATAAACACAGCACAGAAAGATAACTTTGCTGCTTCGTCATGACACGAACAAACAAAAACACTAGAAACAAACATGAACAACCAGGTCTTCGCTTAGCAATGCAGCGCAATTAAGAAATCTTTGTTCATTTTTTTGATGATGCTTTGTGAAACTGAAGTCTCCTGGTCAAACTTTGGAGGACATACTGCAGTATTGTGTATCGCGTATTGGGGCCCCATTGCTTAATGTAAATTTACTCTTTCAACACTTGTGAACACCACTCATATTGGACATGTGAATTAAGATTGACTTATGATGTTATCCTTCACTACAGGTAGTGACGATACCGAATGATCCGTACACATTTCTGTCATGTGAAGAAGATGGGACAGTTCATTGGTTTGACCTGCATACGAAGAGTAGATGAATGCAGAGAGGTACAGTAATAGTAGTGCAGTGTATTAAAACTTTTATGAAAAGTGTTGAGGATAGGCACTTTGTGTTTTTAACAGATCAAATATTCCTACATATAAAGGCTTAACCCCTTCTACTACGGATGTATTTCTCGAGACAACCAACCCAGTCCACAGCTTTGGCATTTTGAGGCACCCATGCTTATGTAGAGAGTAGAGACTATCGCCCAAAGTTCTTCAGTGAGAGTGGTAAACTGGAGAAGCCACCAGCTGTGCACAACTGCAATGGGATTTGGGCCATACAGTATACCGATACAATGACAGTAAAGTGTAGCATGGTTTTACCATTCTATGCATAGCATATGGGAGGCATTGTGGAGCAGGCCTATGCTTCCCTAAAAGCTTTCAAATTAAAAACTGTCACAAGGGTTTTTTTTCATGATGTGGTCACCAAGTTATATTGTTCCAAGATGAGATACACTGTATGCACATTACATGCGTTTCAGTAAAAGAAAGATATAAGATTCATATATGATCTAAATTCTCCATTTTATAGGATGTTTTGATCAACTGTGGTCGTGCTGTTACATGTACTTCCTTAGCTGTCAATCCGATCATGCCTTACCAGCTTGGTGTTGGCTGCTCTGATAGCTCTGTACGGGTCTTTGATCGCAGGATGCTGGGGACTAGATCTACAGGTATAGTGCACTCAGCAAAATAACCCTCATTTTTCTTGTCCCGCCAGGATTCTTAAAGTACCAAATAAATACAGCATTGCACAGTGTGTTTGGACCAAATTTCATGGAACTGCTTACCTTGGAATTCTGCGCTTCACTCGACTGTGGACCATAGAAATACGCATGTTAGTGTTACAAGGCCCCGAAAGTTCAGAATTCTTCGGTAAACAGCGCCATGAAATCTGCTCCTGGTCTAAGTTTCTATTTTGATGTCATGGCTTTTGTAGATAAAGCCCTGTCAATCTCAGTGCCCAGTTTAACGCAACTGCTTAAGCACAAAAAGTAGCTACAAGCATCAGAAAATCATGTTTTCCCAGAATAAGGATGCCAGCCAAAATACCATTTCACATGTACGATCTGTGACTGGTGTCCTGCTTATAATTGCTAAGCAGAAAATTTTCAAGCACAAATTTTCTGCTTAAAGCATACTGTTACTCCCTTATAATTTGGTGGTGCAACAAGAACTCATCAGGCATCTCAAAAGTCCCAACAGTCCGAATGTTCTTAGTGGATTAGTTAAATAAATGTAATCCATTGGGTGTACATGTACATAGACCGCCAGACCATTCCATTGAAACGTTCAACTTCACAAAATCTTTACTCTTTAGTGACACTCCTTTATACCACCGTTTAAAGATAAGTTTTTATTTGCTAATGAATTGGGTGGGTCAGTTATTTGGAAAATTGAAACGCTATCATTCAATGAATTTTGTGCTTTTGTATGTAGCCTGATATGCCTGAATACAGTTTTATCTGAACATACTACAATGCACCAACACGAGTTTTCCCCGAAGAGATAGACAATCTCTTGTCTATATCATCCTCTTTGAAAATGTTCAGAATGTTTATGCACATATTTACTCAAGCAGGAATGTTCCCGCATTTATGCACAATGATGCAGTCCAGTAGAACATTCTGGAGGTCCACTGGATTGTGGGCGTATGCCTACAGGAATGTTCCCTCACACCTAGAACGCTCTCCACTTTTGAGATGCTCGTTTGAAATTATGCACAACCATAATACTATGACTAAAATCATTTCTATTTTGTTATTTATGTTTTGTTGGTTTCTCATCAGGGAACTACAGCGACCGCGGTATCCAGGGCATGTTCTGCCGGTTCTGCCCGCCACATCTCCAGAACAAGTACAATCATCCAACTTCTCTACAGTACTCGGCCAGCGGCAATGAGCTCTTAATCAGCTACTCCTCACACTACATCTATCTCTTCGGTACGTTAAGTGTCTTGCTCAAGGACACAAGTGTCATGAGCGAATTCGAACTCACACCAAGACACACCCATCAGTTTTACTACTTAAAAGATAGTTATCATAACAACCACTTGTTCAAAATTTGTCCAAAAACTTTTTTTTATATATCATTTTGGAGTGTTTTCTTTTAAAGAGGTACTCCCATTTGTACTCGGACCCTGAGATCCAAGATCTCTTTGCCCTGATCTTGGCCTTGGTGCCCCTTCAAACATTTCCCAGATTTTCTAATCAAAGTGCCCTTTGCAGGATGAAAAATCATGGCCTTACCCTCTCAAAGATGAAATTTCAGGCCTGTAACACACAACATGTGAAAGTGTCTAAATTGTCAAACATCCAGAGTGCACTGTTCTGATGCTCATTATTATTCCATCTGTTAATTTATTGCCAGTATGTTGTCTTGAAGTAAAACCTGATCAGCTGGTGGGTTTTGATCCAAATGAGCTTTGATTCAGTTCTGTATCACTTTGGTGATTATCTTGTACATTGAGTAAACTTCAACTTCTCTTGATGTGCATTAGACTGGTCCCCTGTCTTTATCCACAAGGATAAAGACAGGTATTGGTCTTACAGGCCCAGCGATTTCATTGGATACAATGATTTCATTGGATAAACGCACAGTGATGTAAGCTTTCCATATCTGTGTTATGATTGGTCCTTTCTAAAGTGACATGTTTGTCAGCTACACGATCAACATGAACTTTACGATCGTCTGCTGCTCTGTGCGCGCATACATAATGTTTGTATGTAATGTTGTTTATACACAGTGTAATGCGTGTACACGTGTGACTACTACGAATCTCTGCCGTGTGAATGGGTGTGAGGTCAAAGGAACATCTACCAGGATCCCGCCATTCGCTCAAGGCTGGTCTCTGGAGTTTTTCACGAGCCTCGAAGTGTGGCGTCAGATGTTCGGCTAGATGTTCATTTGCTCCCATATTTATGCAGCTGAATATGATCTCTTATTTGATGATGTCACTCTTAAAGACAATTGCAACCCCTTTGCATTAGTTGGATCTGTTTAAAAACAAAAACAAATCTGTGTTTGTTTTGAAATGTATTAATTATTTCTGCACAACCTCATTCTTAGGGTAAGTTAAAGGAACATTACAGAATTGGTTTTTGCTAACTGGCAGTGTAATCACTTTATGTAATCCACCATATACATAAACTGACAAACCTGTAGAAGTTTGAGATCGATCGGCCATCTGGGTCACAAGAAAATAGTGAAAAACCGATTACACATTTGCATGTGTTATACAATGCATGAATAAAACGCTCATGAGCGATAAACTCCAATCGGAAATTAGTTTTATTTGTTTCTCATCAAATATGGCATTTCAGACAGAAATATTTCTAGGGATGTTTTCTACTATCATCTACTATCAGACTGTGTAAGTTTTGTGTAAATCTGTGATCATAAAGAAAATGTTAATTACCAGTTCTGTAACGTCCCTTTAAAACACAGCACTGCATAAGATCAAGGTGTGTGTAAAATGATGAAACTGTTTGTTACGTTTCCATTTATCAGGTGAACATGATATAGAATGTGCTCAAGAAGGTGAGGTGTGTAGAAGAAGTCAATGTTGTAACTGCAGAAACATTGAATGTCATCACAGCATAGATGCATTTGAGTGAACTTCAAACGCTGGTGAGTTGAACAAGAAAGCACAAATTCAAACTTTACAGTTCCTTTTTGTTCAGTACTGTAGTTGAGTCCATGTTGTTAGAGTCCGAGTCCTTGTTGTCTGAGTCCAAGTCTGACTCTGGTTTCTCCCCACCGAGTTCGAGTCCGAGTCCCTCATGTCTATCTAAAACTAGTCCTGTTGGTAAGTCATTGCGTCCCATTCGTGTGTATTTGCTGCACAGCCAAATTTTCAAATTTTCCGAATTAAAAAAAAATTACAAAAACACTACAGAGCACAAACTTACCCAAAAAATGACCAACTTGTATGAAATGTGTATGTGTCGTTGTGTCATTATGATTTTCGCTCTGTCAAGGACTTGAATATGACCAATCAAGGAGGTAGAAAATAATAATAATAATAATAATATCGACTTATATTCCAAAGAGTGATCAATCATTGCGCTTCAAACATTATTACCCCTGGCCATTTTTTTCATTCCTTAAACCATCTCAGCTCCCTGGGGAGTATACAGCCTGTGCTGCCAAGTAATGTAGCGCATTAAGCTAAATCAATCATAAAACCGTCTCTGCCCTCACAGGTACCCATTTATACCCCTCGGTGAAGAGAAGTAATTGTAGTTAAGTGTCTTGCTCAAGGACACAAGTGTCATGATCGGGATTCAAACCCACACCCTGATGACTCGGCAACCAGAACTTGAGTCCGATGCACTAAACTGCTCAGCCACGACACGCCATGGACCATTGAAAAACAGACACATAGAGCCAGCTTTACCTAGCCCGATGTTTCTTGACTGAGATTGTGCTTAGTTTTGTCTGCATCATCTGTGCACAAAACGCTAATCAGAAGGTTAATCAAGAAGAGGGCACTCTTCTAGGGGAACAGAAAACCACCATCACAGAACAAGACCATTGAACAAGACTATAATAACCCTGACATGTGCGGTTGAAACAAACATGGTCCGTGGGCAACGTATCAATGTAAGACTGACTGGTCTCAAGTCCGAGACCAGCCTCATGTCCTCCAGCACTGTATTTAAACAGGGTCCCTGGTTCGAGTCCGAGACACAGTGGTCCGAGACCGAGTCCGAGACACAGTGGTCCGAGACCGAGTCCAAGACACAGTGGTCCGAGACCGAGTCTGAGACACAGTGGTCCGAGACCGAGTCCCAGACACAGTGGTCCGAGACCGAGTCTGAGTTCAGGTCCACAAAAAAGGACTTGATTGCTTCACTGGTTTTATATTGAAAGTGAAGGTTAGACAAAGGTTGAGAAAGAAGCAAAGGTCATGATATTATTCTAAGAAACTTTCAAATTGAAAAGTTAAATGAAAAAACTATGCAATGGAAATAAAATGTGTAGACTTTTATTGTGGAAAAAAAAAAACATGAATGAAACAAAAGCAACATAGTGCAAAGCTGAATTTTATTATTTATTCCAGTAAATGTATTTACTTCATCTTGAATTTCAAATGGGGGTTTCAAAAAGTGATATAATATTTGTTTCTTTCCATGCACAGTGCTTTTA
>CM037476.1:10250943-10268974 GCA_021014325.1 Plazaster borealis | reverse complement strand
TTTCTTCTTTTAGTCATCTTGCTGTCAAGTAATAGTTACAACTTTCAGTCACAGATTTGACTTTTAATCCATTCTATGAGTAGGATGATAAAAGCGTTAAGCAACAACGAGTTCACTCGGTCTGTTATCCGTCATCATAAAAAGTGGTAGTTAAACATCTCCAATGTGAACCTGTTTCTTGAAACATTCTGCTTCAAAACATTCCTTGTAAAAAATGAACGTGTATGTTTTGGTTTTTTTCAGTCTATAAGAAATGATTGCTTCTTCGTTTATTTATTTCAGTGAACTTTGATTTCTGACAAACCTGTGATAGTGACAAGGAATGTACATTGTCCAGGGTTACCAGCAGCATCCTGCGCCATACACGTGACTGTGGTGGTACCCGCTTTGAAGAAGTCACGTGATACGACAGTCCCCCCTTCGTCATCGTCAATGCAAGTGGCTGGGTAATATTTATCTTGTCCATACGAAAATACCTCCCGCCACTGAACAGAAGTACGAGCATAGCTGTCGTTGGTTAAGCCGAACACACCTTGTGGGCAGTCCACTGTAGGACCTTCAGTATCGACTAGAGTATGAGAGTATGAAATATATAGAACATTAAACAATATTTGCTTCTTGTTAATATTTGCCTTCGTCACCGATGTCGTGTAAATTGATATTAAAATTGATTCATGTTTCAAAAGGTTTACTGATATTACCGAAGTGACATTAATGAGTTTTGAAACTACCGGAATCTGTTTAATCTGCATTAGTGATTTTAAACACACACCTTAATTTTCTGGCAACCAACCACATCTGACGTCATACTCGTGACTGTCGCGATATCCACGTGAACAAAAAGCCACCCACATTTTTTATTCTTCATCATCATACATTCACTAAGGGTAGCGGATCGCTGAAATCCCGTTGAGGGCAGTGCACCACAATGCCTTGCATGTCGAATGTGTTTGTTTTGGTCTGTTAACTTATAATAATGTTTCCAGAGGATATTCAGTGGACCAAAATGTGTCACACTTTGTTTCATAATGTGTTTTAATGTTTTATTTTGTGTTCTTCTTCAATGTTTTTCTTTCTTTTGTTCGAAACAGTGAGTAAAACAAGCAGTTCTTGCGTAAAAATTCTCAAATTCGTAAATAATTTAAGTCTAACATTGTCAATTTTGGCAGCGACTTCATCCACAGCCTTATGGTTCAAATGTTACATTCTGAGAACTACGTACATGAAGAAGACTCATGTAACCTTGGATGAACGTTCAACAACAAATTAGGATGGCAGCAGTATGGAAAAGGTACATGCTTCCGGAACGATGGGGATACAACGATATCTGCAAACATGTTTTGTTGACTTCGTGCAGCGGCGTAGCCACGGGGCCTAGTACGTGCCCCCCACAAATTTCTAGTGCCCCCAGGTGCCCCCATGAAAAATTCAGTAATAGTGCCCACAATAAAAGAATGAAAAACAAAACATTACAATAATAAAATACATTCATATTTGTAGGCCTTTATTACAATAAAGTAAAACAAAACTTTAGTCGTATTCAAAGCCAATAATTATTGTTTAACTTATGCCGGATTGTCGCTATCATCACCGGAAGCGCGCGCGCCCACGTGTTGATCAATGCAATGCGCGGAATGAACAGTTGGTGTGCATGCCGGAGAGACCGCTAAAAGTTCTGCTTCGCGCACGCGCAACGATGGTCCAAATATGAAACCAATGTTTTGTACATGAACCGTTGGTTATCGTTACCAGCGATTACGGCGGCGGCCATATTGCTACCGGAAGGCGAGGATTCTGAAAAACAGTGAGATTTAACTCTTTTTTTGAGGAGTGGATTTTCTGGACCCACGCCGATCTCACTGTGAGAACAAAAACACGTAGAGCCCACTCTTCGCGAGATCCGGTTTCCAAAAGAGAACCCAGGCATTTAAATGTGAAGGGCAACAAGTTTAATAGGATTTTGTATATGGCACTCTATGGGTGCACCCCACCAGTTCCACTTGTAGCATTCAGTGCAAAAGGCTAAATATTCAAAAATAAGCGAAAATACTTTGTGTCCCACAGCTTTACAGTAAAGGGAAAAGATACTGACTCCTTGAACTTTTATTCTGCTCAATTTAATATGGGGAGTCCCTGGTCACGTCAGGAGTTATTCTCCCTCCAAATAAAAACACCCCTACACCGGCATACTTCAAATGTCCGAGCACCTTTGAAAAGCGTCCTGCATCTCTCTCGCAGATAACCATTTTTTCAGGGCCTATGTCATCCAAAACCATCCAAGTTGGAAGTCAACAACCCCCAGGTTACAATTGGGCAACATTTTTACACTCTCCTTTTATTGGGCTCTCAAATCTGTCTAATATAGGATATTCATATTCAATACAAAATATTCATGAGCTCGACGCTCTGTTTTCTCCATATTTAGTGGGTGCACCCCTATGAGGTTCGTGGGAGACACCACCACTGACACACCCATTTTCCTTGGTCTCCCCACTCTGAAGCAATGCCCCTGTGCCCCCCCCACCGAAAAATTCCTAGCTACGCCGCTGACTTCGTGTTCTTCTTAACAACAACACAAACAACAAATGCTTATGCCCGGACAAGGATCTAAACAATTTGACTTGCTTTCCGCTTAAACAGTAATACATCCTCAGCCCCGTTTCTTACCTGCTTTAGCTGAAGTTGTGTCAGGTAGTGGTGTTGAAAGTACAGTTGAAACTGTGGTGATCTATAGACAATTGAACAATTTTGTCCATTAATTAATAAGCCCATTCATTAGCCCATCCATTCATTATACATTTCGGTCAAACTGGTCTTGTCAGGATTCATTTTCAGAGTTTGATTGGTGCAAATTAATAGCCTCCTGCAGTGTTCACTATGTATTGTCGTTGATGGTAAAAACCATTCACTTTGCCTTCCTAGCAAAGTATGTAGGCATACTACTACTGGGGGTCAGTTTTGTTATGAAAATCTAATTTAAAAAAAGGGAAAGGAAGGTAGAATATTTTGATGAGTCAATTTCACAATGGTCGAAAGGTGTTTTTTCCTTCTGTCCACAGAAACATTGATTTCATCCATTTCGTGCAGCCAAACAATTTATGTTTAGAGAAACAGCATTTGAGAAAAAGGGGGAACTTACGCGTGTAGTCGTGGTTGTTTGAGCTTGTGATGTTGCTTGCTTTGTCTTTGTTGTAACCGGTGCTTCTTCTGGGAGTGGTTTGGAGTTATTTGATGAGACACAGAAGTAGGAAAAGCCGTCATCTTGCTTATAGCTATCAGGAAAATCCTCTTTACTGGCGTCATTGAGCTGACATATGCCACTGATGTCATTGTGATTGAATGACAAACAGCAACTGTGCCTCCAGCAAAGCATCATACACTGAATCCGAACTATCCCTGATTGATTCAGGAACGAGTGACCGATCAGTGCGTGGTGCTGGGTGTGGTGGGAAATGCTTCCATGGGACCCGATGGTGCAACTAGTCTCAGTCGCTGATGCTCAGAACACTCCATGCGAGTATCGCAGTGGTGAACGGTACAAGACTTTTCATGTCGGTTTTGATCGAATCGACGGTCAAGACCAGCTTTGGTTTTCGATTCAAATGCCAACGCAATTGGTAGATGTGACTTTGTTCTCAGATCTAATCTTGACTGATCGCTACGTTAATAAATGTAGCCCTTAACCTGAAGTGTGCTGGAACGATTTGGACCATACCATGACTCTGTGAGGTGTGGCATTTTACTATCATCTTCAGGCACACACATGAAGTATTACAAACCCTTACTAACAAAGTATACATCATTAAATAAAAATCAAACCATTCTACTGCTACAATGTAGGCCTATCATCCTCAAACTTTAACCTTACAATGGCGTTTTGTGCAACACCTCTCGATCTGCCCTTCTGCACAATGATATGCCTGTAAAAATATGTAAATTTAACGTTCTACACAAACAAACCAGCGTCACAAACAGACAATCCAAGGAAGTCAATGTCAAAATAGTATAATGAGTACCCGTGATGGATCAAACAGTGATGTCATCAAAAAAAGCATAAATATTCATTAATATGAGTCTCACCCAATCACTTAGGCACAAGACGGCATCACGCCCTGTTAGTACATTTTCTGTATTGACTATCAATACGTTGCAGTTAAGCATATCCGATTAAAGAAGGAGTCTGCTTTTCCGCTAGAAATTTAAATAAGCAAAAATTACACTCTGATGTCACTCGAAACTGCTTGAAAATTTGTTGATAATCATGCACGTCGTAACATGCCACTTCTGGAAAAGCTCCCATATAGGCCTCGAATTGTTTTACGATTTGATGACGAACCATACAAATCTGAAAGTACAGGTTTAAAACACATCTTGTTATCGGAATACATTTTCTTAATCAAGATCAAGTTACTTCAGTATTTGTGGGCGACTTAATTACTCAACAGTGACAAATGAAATCGACCCCGGTGTGCCATTAGTTTGTATATTATTCAGCGACAGTTAAGTCATTTCTTCGAATGGTGGACTATCGCTGCTGCTATTGTTGTTGTTTTGTGGTAATATTGGCATAAAGCATTCTACAAGTTTCTTTTTAGAGTATTACGTGATGGTTTTGTTTCAGAATGAATTGGATAATGACAAACAATCTTACTTAAATCAACTAAGTACCGTTTTATATTCTGGTGTGTTGTTGTATTTGGCGGTGGATGTGTTAACACCGTAAGTAGTCAATTGTAATCTCGTCTTGTGTGCAGGGCTGCAGTGGAATCCGGTTTTTACCTGTTTGTGAACATTATTGGTAACGAAAATAAAAAAAGAAGAACAAAATAACTAACTAACTAACTAAATAAGAAAATAAATAAATAAATACATAAAAATCAATGTAAATACAACATTATTGTGTATAGAAATTTTGGACATTTTGTTGATCATAAAAATAACTGTGTGTAGGCTAAAAAATAAAATGCTTCTGGAACATTAGTGGTGAATTAAACATACAGAAATATGAATTTCCAACAGTGCATGATTAAGACCACTCGCTACACGAGAGTGGTTGACGCAGCTTTGTGGCGTATAATAGGTAGGCCTATTCTAGCTGCAACTCCAATGCCAGAACGGCCTATTCTTGACTGGCCCTCTGTCCATACAACCGTGAAAAAATAAATTTCATTTAAACTCTTGGTATAGCTGTTATGTTTCCAAGACAACAAATGCGATGAAATTGTACTTGAAAACACATACTGGAACTCCTTTAGCAAAACGTTAGCTGCATCGTACACGTTTGGTAACAACTCAAAATATATATATTAGCATAAAAACTGACTTGGCAACAAGCATCAGAGAGCTGTTGATAGTATAAAAACATTGTGAGAAACGACTCCCCCGAAGTAACGCAGTTTTCTTTTACAAAGAGGTAATTTCTCACTAAAATAACAAAAACTTCTTGCAAGAAGTTTTTATTCCTAGATCTGAAAGCACACAAATTTGTACAACAAGGGTGTTTTTTTCTTTCACCATTTTCTTGCAACTTCGATGATCAATTGAGCCCAAATTTTCACAGGTTTGTTATTTTTATGCATATGTTGGTATACATCAAAATGAGAACACTGGTTCTGACAGTTAACACCGTAAGCTGCATAATATACATGCGGTAAATATTAGTCGTGCAAACTGTTAGGCATAATCTGGGTACAGAAATGAAATAACAAATAACTAAATTATCATTTTAACCAAATCAAGTGTTGTTGCAAGTGCAAAGTATTTGACAATTTAATGATCGGATCATTGACTGTTGTAAACAAACATGCCTTAGAAAGATTTGTGTATTTTTTTCAATGCATTTAAACGTACAGGAATATAAATTTGGACGTTGGCAATTCTAGTTATTAAAAAAATATATATGTTTCTAAACTTTATAATATTCATTGAAAGAATTACTTTTGCATCCATGACCAAAATCATGGATGCTTTTAAAATAAAATCACATAAAAACCAGTTCCTTAATCTGTTAGATCCACTTCCTTTAACATATTGTGTCTATTGGCAATAATGTAAAGCAAAACATCAGCGGACTACACAAAATTAAAAGCATTTAACAGATTTACAAAGACAGATCAGTCTTGTGTCATGATTGCTTTGAAGTTGAAAACCTAAGTCCTTATGTAGGTATGAAAAGTGTTTTTTAAGCACTGAGGAAGGAGCTTGTATAATATGTACAGTATAATAAAGTGGGTATGAATTATTAAATGTTTACGTGGTATAATGCTCATCAAACGCTTGCCAATATGCATGGTTTGGTTATCCAACCATTATGCACACAATTATGGATCTAGCTCTTTGCCTTGATAAAAATATTGAGCACTTCTCAGTCATGAAAAAGAAAGTCAGTACAGATTGCTTATTGGAGCTTAGAATTGCTATGAAAAAGGATTCATTAATAAGAAAAAATCTAGCCCTTCAAAGATAATAGGAATGCATCGTGTAATGAAGAGGGATGAGAAATTCGATATTGTTCTCTTTAAATCATACCCTCTTTTTTTGTCAATTTGGTTTGGTCGCTACTGTACTAACAGCGCTGTAGGCCTACTTGTAGAGACTCAAAACTCCATGAAATCTATATCTCCAGCAGGGGTTACCAAATGGTGGAGTCCTTAAAGGCATGCATTGAATGTATTAAAATAATCGCAAGGTATGTGGGTGGAGTTTATACCATTAATTTCAAATAGGGGGTGTTTTTGTACTTTTTTAAAGTATAAAATATACCAGTTTTGAAAGCTCATAACCCATGCGGTAAACGGTAGTGCTCTGATTTGAACATCGACCACCTATTGTTGAGATGAGAAATTGGTCTTGTGGAAAATTAAAACAAATGCTTTGGGAAAATACTTTTTGCAGTGTTGCCAAGGCATTTCCCTATTTTTTTCAGAAATTAACATATTGGGCACTTTGTAAGTGCCCCTTCCGTATTTTCTAAAGTTCCTAGTGATTTCTTATGAACTTTGCCACAAACGTTCATTTTACCCAGTTCTACTTGATGACATAAAAAACATTCTCATAAAAGGGAATTGTTTGTATTTTGTTTGCAAATCTTTGAGTGCAAATCGTATTTTTCCTGATAATTTCAGTATTTGGTTGTCCGAACGCTATACAACTCTTACTAAATTATTCATTTACCGATATTATTAATAACATGACATTATGACTTAAGTACGCCGGTTCACTCTTATGGAGGACGCTTTAATCGTTGGTTTATCCATTTTCGGGGACAATCTATAATTATATTTTATTTTTTTTCACTAAAGGTTACAATGAGTGAGGCCTGGTTGACGATTCTATCGTCATTTCTTGGCACGAAAAAATGAAAGCTTGATCAAGTTTGAACACTTAAATACGGGCTGAAAAATACAAAAATCTAAGATGGCAGCCGCATGAGGCGGTCATTTTTGAGTTACCCAAAATGTATATTACTTTTGAGTCACACATTACTACCATTTATTTTGGGAAAACACAGGAACAAGTGGACAAACATTTTTGTTTACAATATGACCCTTGATACATGCACTGTGGGAAAAGTCAGACCTTTGCCGGTGATTTGATGCAATTAAAACAATCACCTGCACAAACATGATATTTTCGGCTCATTGTACTGAAAAACTCCAGACAAAACAAAACTTTAAAACCACTGTTGCCAATATTTATGGCCACAACTAAATGTCAAACTATATTACTTGAACCTTAAAGGGATTAGGGCAAAGGGTTAACCAAGTCTCGCTGCCACCGGCGCCGCATCAGCCGTCTTGGATTTTGTGGAAACATGTTAAGTTATCAATGGATGTTTACCCTCAGCCCAAATAGGCTGAAGGGTATAGTGCCTACTGGCGTCCCGTCAGCTTCCTTTCCAGACCATAATTTGAGTTTGAGTGACATTTGGCTTTTAATTTGGGTGGCGTGGAGTTGGGGGTGACCATAGGTAAAGAAAGTCATGATTGTTTTTAAGGAAAATGTCAGAGTCGAGGTCACAGTGTTCAGTTATAGATAAATGGTTTCGGATCGCCAACTCCAGTTAAGTGACATTTGCACTTGTACATTGGGTGGGGGTTGCCAGTGGGGACAGGAAAGTTGCGATTGTTTGGGGGTGAAAGGTCAAGGTCACGGTGGTAGATAAAATTTACAACTAAATTGTAAAGGTAACAGTGCTCGAGCGTAGGATAATGGTTTGGTGATATCTTTTTGTTAGCACAGAGAATATATTTAAGGGTTGGGGTTTTTTTGTCTTTTGTCTTTAGCCTGGTATAAGCTTTCAAACCAGAGCTATTCTGTTAAAGCTTCATTGTCGTCTCTTCAAGTCACTTTTGATACTATTCCCCAGATCTCTTATCAATCTCTAACCAAATCTTATAAGATTATCACTTCTACAAAGTTATCATAGCTTCCTAAAACATTATAGTTTCCAGACCCTTTGACAACATTAATTCTCAAGCCTGCTTACAAAAACAATAATATTCTGAAATTATCAATTCAAAGAAACTCAAATTGTATTATGAACAAGATGCTAGTTATTATCAAACTTGAATGAGTAAAATTCTCAACAAAGATTCATCAGTGAAATTCTTCTTTTTTTTGGGGAGGCAATTGCTTAAGAGAAATGTTTTAACTTATTTTGACGTTGGCATTTCTAGGTATTCAAATAGCAAAAATGCTTCTAAACTTGATAATATTCCGACAGGATTATGTTTGCATCCATGAAAATCATGATTGCTTCTAAAACAAAATCACATAAACCAGTCCAATCTGGTAAGTCCTTCCTTTAACATGTTATTGTCTATTGGCAATGATGTAGCAAAACATCAGCAGACTGCAAATTAAAAGCATCGACATAAAGATTAACCTGTAACAGATTTAGCAATGCCAGATCTGTTGTGTCAAGATAGTTTTGCCATGACTAACTTCTTTATAAAAGTAGGTGAAGCTGAAAACCTGTAACGTCCCTTATGTCGGTATATAAAGAATTATTAAGCAATGAGGAAGGAACTGTAGATGTGTACATTTCTATGCAAGCCAATACAAGCAACAGATAAAGTTGTTCTTTAAATTGTTCTTCCAAATGTTGTGTCCTAATGCCTAGTGAATAATGCCTACAAGAACTATACAAATATGGCATTGTACAGTAAAATGAAGTGGAGTATGAATTATTAAATGTTTACGTGGTATAATGCTCGTCAAACGCTTGCCAATATGCATGGTTTGGTTATCATCCATTAATACCAATGATGGATCTAGCTCTCGCATGATAAATATTAAGCATACCAGTCATGAAGAAAGTCAGTACAGATTGCTTATTGGAGCTTAGATGCTATGAAAAAGATTCATTAATAAAGAAAATCTAGCCCTTCAAAGATAATAGGAAAGCATGCGTATTGAAGATGGATGAAAAATTCATATTTTCTCTGAATTCATACCCTCGTTTTATAAATCTGGTGGGAAAAATATTGTGTTCGCTACTTTATTAGCTGCTTGTAGATACTCAAAAACGCTATGAAGATACATCTCCAGGGTTACCAAATGGTTGAAATGTCATGTTTCAACATACCTTCAAAATGTCAATCCTACTTTTAGTCCGTCTGTTCACCCCTCGGCCCATTAGGCTGAATAGAGTGTGTTAATGTAAGCAAAATCCGTCCGTCCATCCAGTCTGTCCGTTCGTTCGGCTTTCGTTTCCGGACGGTAACTGGAGCTAGAAGTGCCAATTGTTTTGTAGCGGTGGGGTTGCACTTAAGGAAAGGAAAGTTAGGATTGTTTGGGGTGGATCCAAAGACAAGGTCACAATGGTGATTGTTTCCGGTACAGTACAAGATTATGGCTGGGCTAAGATGCTATGAAAAGAGATTCTTTATGGAAAAAATGACAGTGAGGAGAAATTTAGACCTTTAACTTGCGGTGCAGGTTGCCGTTAGAGGGAAATGAAGTTGGCTATATTTTGGGTGTGAGAAGGTCAAAGCTCAATGTCACAATGGTGATTATTTTATTAAAGGTTTCCGGACAATAACTTCAGTTCAAAAGTGCCATTTGGACGTGTAAATTGGGTTGGGGTTGCCGTTTTGGAAAAAAATGCTATTGTTATGGGAAGAGGTCAAAGTCCAAAGTCACATTGTAGCGCTCAAAGTCAACAGATAAATTAAAAAAAGATTACTTGTAGGATCATGGTTTGGTGTTATCTTTCACATCAATAACTAGTGGTGACGTGTCAGTTAGAATCACTCAGCAAACTCATAGAAATATACAACGTTTCAATTATTAATTTAGATTCATTTTGATGAACAAAATAATAATTGAGGCGAGAAGTGTGTGCATCAAAGTAAAAATCACGTCTAGAAGGTATACAGTGCGTATTGCAGATCGAGTGATATTGATCTACAGGTGGTGGTCGATGTATATGAAGCAATACATGAAGCAATTAGGAGAACCCAGAGCTGTGTATTGAGGGGTGCGAGCATGGAGATAGATTTCTTTGGTCGTGGATGCTGGACGCCATTTCATATGTTTAGAGATAATGTCAGATAATGCGCTTAGCATTTTAAACATTTGTCTCTTTTATTTCAATTAAAAGAAAAGGAAAATGTTGAAAATAGCTCTGCATGCATTGCTCTGACATCTGTCTCCTGGGCGCATCGTGTATTCTGTAAACAAAAACAATTATAATAAAATTAAATTATATTATTTGTTTTTGCAGTTTAAGAGGGCTGTTGGTTAGTTTTCTTACAGTGACTAATTGAAATCAACTTGTAAAGGTTTTACTTTTAAATACAAAACACAGCTGAGGAAACTTCCTATTGTTTTAAGTTGTAATTATTTATAAAATTCTCACAGATCCATCATCATTTTTTACATATCAACAGGCTATTTTTTGTCAATATTTCAGCCAACTGGCATTACTGGCAAAAGAAATGTTTGATCGTTATGTATCTTCATTTGATGATTACATTTGAGAAAACATGAGTCAAAATAGATTTTATGGTTTCTCTGAAGCAGCAGCAATAATCGATTTTTATAGCACAATTGGTGCACCAATATGGCCTCTCTCATAAACTTGATGTCTAAAACGTTTTCAAATTAAAAACATTACCATACACTTTGATCTACACACCAGTGTCAGCCCCAGTATTGTCAATCCACCCTCTACATGGTGCCAATTAATTTTTAGGTTGTCACTGGTATTTATCGCTATATGTATTGTTTTTTAAGGTACAGCAGTCAGTAATCAGAACTACATTACTTTCATTTTATGACTTTTGACCTCAAAATATTGGCGATACAAAAGTGTGAAAGTTGCACTGTAACTTTAAATTCTTGTGACATGTACACATGCAGTACACCCATGTCTGTGTAGCCTATCTTTTTCGAATGAGATAAAACCTTGGCAGCCTGGCTCATAGTCTTTAAGATTAAACAAAACTTTGGTTAAAATTCCGGATCTTTCCCTTTAAGACGTGTTTGATTCCTTACTCTTCAACTTTCAGTTCGTTAATGCAAGAGCCACCACAGAGTCATATAATTTTTTGAAGTTTGTACACTGTAAATTTGCTGTCACTTTCCTTGAAAACATGCACTAAGGGATGAAGCTAATAATTTGTGGTACTGTTTAAAGTTGCTGACAGTTACACCATACATTATAATTATGGACAAACTAAAAGGTAGCAAGTCATTGAAACACCATCCCGAGGCAAGCATGCATTGACTCACTCGCACTAATAAGAGCCCGCTGGTTAACAGGTCACCCTTCATCATTTGGGAAGGAATTGTCCTTGCTAAGAAGCTGCCGTCAAAATTAAAATAAATTACCATATTTGTACTTCATTACAAACAGGTGTAACTATAGAAGTTACCTTTGTTATTTACAGTTTTACTAAAATATATTGTCTGCTGTGTTATAAGCACTGTATACTTAGTACTGTTCAAGTCCTGGAAAAAATCCACAGGTATTGGAAAGTGCTGAATAAGATGCATATAACCAGAAGTCATCAGTTTATGGCAAATTATTCAACACAACACTAAACAGCTAAAGCCTTTTATCATAATTTCGTTATCAATATGAATAGAATAGGGTCCACTAACAGACTGTGACATAGTGAAGAAAAGTACTTCACCCCTATATAGATATTTTACCTGGACCATTAGCCTTGACAGTTCCGCTTCTTTATGGCAGAGCCTACCGAGTATAAAGTGTATACTACAGTTACACATCAGTTTGTGCAGGTTGTCTACACAACACTACTATGTAAGCCTTGATGATTGCTTATATTTTATGTACCAGTATAAGTGCTTATACTGATTACACATCAGTTTTATGGCAGATTTTCAACACAACACTACTAAAGTAGCCAGTGATTGCTTATTTATGTACCAATTGTAAAAAGTGCTAACTACCGTTTACACA
This sequence comes from Plazaster borealis, assembly GCA_021014325.1. Classification (NCBI taxonomy): domain Eukaryota; kingdom Metazoa; phylum Echinodermata; class Asteroidea; order Forcipulatida; family Labidiasteridae; genus Plazaster; species Plazaster borealis. The sequence continues at coordinate 10,256,541 of CM037476.1, read as the reverse complement.
TCAGTTTTTATTGCAGTTTTCTACACAACACTATGGCCTTGATGATTGCTTATGAATTTATGTACCGAGTATAAAGTGCTTATACTGCAGTTGCACATCAGTTTTATGGCAGATGTTTCAACACAACGCACACTAAAGCGCGATGATTGCTTATTTATGTACCGAGTGTAAAGTGCTAACTACAGTTACACATCAGTTTATGGCAGATTTTTCAACACAACACTACTAAAGCCTTGATGATTGCTTATTTATGTACCGAGTGTAAAGTGCTAACTACAGTAACACATCAGTTTTATGGCCGATTTTCTACACAACACTACTATAGCCTTGATGATTGCTTATTTTATGTACCGAGTGTAAAGTGCATACTACAGTTACATATCAGTTTTTGTAGTTTTCTACACAACTTTAAATATTATTCAACCTGGACCATTAGCCGTGGCGATTGCTTCTTTAGTGAGTACAAAGTGCTTACTACAGTTACATCAGTTTATGGCATATTTGCCACCACAGCACTAACAGTAGACCTTTTATTATAATTTTGTTATCAATATGAATAGGGTCATAACAGACCTAAACCCTATAAACATTATTTTAAAGGGCGTCAATCCGTCTTGAAATGGGGGGGAGCATCCAAGAAGTCCATAGCACCGTAAAGTAAACATACGAAATGCTTATTACCCAAGTCCTCTTGTTTGCAACTTGAGGAGCTACAAGAGTTTGAACTATAGTCTGAGGCATTGCATTAGTAGAGATCTTACAGGTTAAACAAATAACTGGGGGACCTTTGATATAGTGTCCCCCACCCTTCAAAAGTGAGGCGTGTCCCCTGTGTCCCCCTCCCAGGATTGACGCCCATAATTATTTTACCTGGATCACTTATGATCCTTGATGATTACTTCTTTATGTTGCTTTCTAATCTTCCCTGAACCTAAATCTGATGAACTGAATTGAACGAAGGGCCTCTTCTTGGAGCTCTTTCATGGTGTCCAAAACATCTTTGGTGACTTTCAGTGTCAGTATCACTTATTAGTGGTATTTCTAAACCATAAACAATTTCTTTATTGGTTCGTTTCAATCCGTATTAATGGCTCTTTGGTATTGTTATACAGATTTAATTACGTGTACATCTGTATACACGACGTTAGCAATTGCAAAATTGACCATGCATGTTTTCCATTGGGAAATTAGTAGTAAAGTTGGATCAAGGCTTGTTTTAACCTGCCAATCAAAGGGCAGTAAGCCTGCCAATCAGTGCACTAGGCAGCTCATTCAATAGCCAACGTATGATAAGAGAGTTTTTGGCAGGAACCGACAAATAATGCATGGACAGTTTGTTAGTCTTTAAAATATTTCAAGGTCAGGAAACCTTTCATTCTAGGGATGTGACATCATATATTAGGAACATCAGCTGGTAAAGTCTTTGTTTTTACCGATGTGTAATACACAGCTGTGTCTGTGCTAAAAAGCTAAATTCTAAAAGATTTAACATTTTGTATTTATTAAGATTCTGAACTTCGGTTAAATCTCTTCCTTCAAGGGAGAGAGATGTTGTATTGACATTAACTACGACCTGAACACTGAGTTTTAGAAACTGGTTGTAGTTCCTTTATTTTTTCGGTGTAGGCCTACTTTTTTTGCGAATAATTACCTCTCTGTGCTATAGGACCGTAGTGTTTCGTTTTTATAAAAACAATTGTATATAATGTTTGCTGTTGAACTACAGCAAAAGTGTTGTTCAATATTGAAGCATAGTATCATTAACATCTACAGCAATGATGCAAACAACTGATTATGTAATTGAGTAATTTTGTGTGGTAAGAGAACGTGATGTAATATTAAAATCATAAATTCATATACAAAGTTGTGTTTGAATGGCTATTGCTCACAATGTCTCGTAAAGAGAAGCTTTATTTGTTTTCGAGTCTGGCCGGTGTAAATGTTTTTGGTCTACCTTCTAGATTTACACGTCATTGTTTGGTTTTAAAAGTCACGAGAATATGGTATTGAGATTCAAGGACCGTTCTGACGTCACAGTCTTACACAACACCCGTGACGTGGCATTGGTTTGCGCAAACGTAGCGTCATGTGTTTCTTGTTGACCAATGTATAACATACCAAAATTACGGATATCGTTGACAATTACTGAAACGATTCAGCCAGTTTTCTCTTCAGTTGGTGATGGCATCTTTGCGGTTGCAGGCAAATCTTGTCCTTGGGTTTAGAAATCTGTCTCACAAACGGGTATTCATCCAAAGCAATTCGGTCCACTGTTACAGGTCCAATCAATATCGTATATGATGAGTTCGTGTCTAGAGGCCTATTTGGTGGTCTAAATATTGATGCATATAAGTAGAATTACAGCAATTTATATCAAAGCCATAGAAAACTACATGCAAAGCTCTGACATCAAAACACTTTTAAAAGCAAAATTTAACTAATAGAGTAGTGTATTGTTTGTTTTTGTTTACCCGCTGTTACTTAACTCTCTGTGCCAACTAGCAAAATCCTGAAAAGAATCATGAAATATTTCCCATCCATCCTGCACTTCCGCTAAATCTCCTTCAAGGGAGCGATGGGTATCACTCTAAAAATTCCTAGGTCAGAATGGACTCGGATTCCGGGTCCCGTGGGGCTGACTCATCTCTGGGTCAGTATGACCCGGAATCTGTGTTAAACTGACGCAGAATTCGAGTTAAAATCTCATTATTAACCAGTTTTCGGGTCAGCCTGACCCAAAAATATGTTAGGTCCCCGGGGACCCGGAATCCGAGTCAATTCTGACCCCGGAGTTTTCAGAGCGTACCAGTATTGCCATAAACTACCAACTGAAATTACTGTTTTTAAAAGTGTTTTGCAGTAACTTTTGTTTTCACATCTGACATCTTGAATTTAGTGTCTTGTTTTAGCCAATCTTTGAAAATGTCTATAGGGAGTTTACTGGCAGGTAAATGTAAAATGTTCGACTGGGAATGTGTTCACTTTAAACGATTATTTTTAACGAACATTGAGTAATTATCAACTCGTTTTACTTCCTTCACTTTATTATTATCAATTATTGATGCAAATTGTACAAATAAATCACATTATTGAAATCCTCAGGGGTGTAATTTATAACATTTAACATAAAATAGGCGCGCCTACAGAGTGGTGTAGGATTTCAGCTTCTTGACTTACATGTCATTGTTTGGTTTAAAGCAAAGAGAATTATGGTATTGAGATTCAAATTACCGTTCTGACGTCTGATCTTACAAAACACCCGTGACGTGGCATTGGTTGCGCAAACGTGGCTACGATGTGTTTCTTGTTGATATCAATATGCAGACCAAAATGGCGGATAACGTTGGTATAATTACTTAAACGTTTCAGTCAGTTTCTCATCAGTTAATTGATGGCATCTTTGCGGTCGTGGGCGAATCTCTTCCTTGGCTCAATGAAATGTCTATCACGAGCGAATTATTCATCCCTGTAGTTCGGTCCCATTGTTGCAGGTCTATTCTATATCGTATGCGTTGAGTTCGTGTCTAGAGGCCTATTTAGTGTCAGATAATATATATAGGTAGAATTACAGCAATTTAGATCACGTATAAAAGGCTACGTGAGCTCTCATATCAAACACTTTAAAAACAACGACAGAAAGAAAGTAATAAGTGTTTGATTTTTGTTTACCCGCTATTACAGAACTGCCTCTTCTAAAAAAACAAAATTCTGAAAAGGATAATTGAAGTAGTACATCTATTTAGATTATGAATGGTTGGTAATTCTCCTTCAAGGGAGATGGGTATCCTCTAAAAACACCGGTCCAGAATTGACGCCAGATTCCAGTCCCATGGGGCTGACTCATCTCTAGGTCAAGTATGACCCGGAATCTGTATTAAACAAACGCAGAATTCGAGGTAAATCCTCATTCATAAATAACTCAGTTTATTCATTCTGATGGTCGAGGACATAACGTGGCCATGTTCAGGCGATGTGATAAAAACAGGCTAGAGTGTTTTAAACACAGTTTGCACAACGCGGAACGCACGTTCGGACATGATACGCGCCCTTCCATTTTGGAGTCAAACTTTACACAAGAATCATAGAGTTGGCTCACTTACGTCCCAAACTGGAAGGCGCCGCTCGAACGTGCGTTCTCACGATGTCTGTCAGTCTAAATTTAACGCTGCCAGAATCGAAGTGAGCTGCAAACGACCAGAGGCAAAACTGCCTATTTGTTCTCGACTTTTACAGGTTTTGTCTATATTTTCAAGAAGATATTAATGAATAGGAATCAAAGTGTGTTGAATCGGTTTTAAATCAGTAAAATTATCAAAACCAGGCCTTGGTGAGTTTAAACCACTAGTTTAAACCTTTTCATCACCACATTGATTCCCTTATTATTAAGCAGTTTCAGGTCAGCCTGACACAGGTGTTATGTTAAGACCCTGAGACCCGGAATCAGAGTCAATTCTGACCCCGTAGTTGTCAGAGTGTATTATTCTTTACGAACTCAAATCTATTGTTTCAAAATGTGTTTCAGTAGCTTCAATTGTAACATCTGACATGTTAGTTTAGTATGTATGAGCCAATCTTTGAAAATATTAAAGGAGTTTACTGGTGATGAAATGCCAAAGATTCAACCTGGAATGTGTACCATACACTTTAAACGATTATCTTTAACGAACATTAATTTAAATTTACTTATTTACTTCCTTTACCCAGGCATATTATTATCAAATTAGGTGTACAAATAAATCACATTTAACGAAATCCTCAGGAGTTGTTATTTATAACATTTAACATAAAATAGGCGCGCCTACGAGTGGCAAGAGTTTCAGCTTCTTGACTTACATGTCGTGTTTAGTTTCACAAAAAGTCACGAGAGTTTTGATTAATTATTATAGATTTGGCCAAGAAAGTTATGTGTTTTTGTTTGTTTTAGAACTGTCTGTGCTTATTAGCAAAATCACAGAAAAGAATCGTATAATATTTCCATCAAGTCAGTTAACTTCATTGACCTCAGATGCTTGAAATGGCCAATGTGATTCCTCACAATTAATTATAAGGTGTTAATTATTGTTTTCCTGTGCATTTTCAAACAATTTTTTACATCTAAGTAACTAGTACTACATGTCAGCTATTGTCTAAGTTGTTGGAGTCCTATGTAGTTACCCAGATATTGATTCATTTCCCTAATTATCCCCGACTTTACCCAACGACGAAAGGGCCAATAAATACTACCAAATCAAAATTATATATTTTGGAAATAAATATGTGCATTTCCAATATTTTTATCTAGTGACTTCTTTACATGCCCAGTTATTGTCTAGGATTATTTGAGTAATTTAGCTACCCAGTTATTGACCAGATTTATCTAATTATCTAAATTGCGTGGCAACACCCAAGACTGTATCCCTGACAAAGCGAAAGCGCCAATATTACTACCAAACCATTATTATACATTTAGAGAAAAAGGAAAAGAAAAAATGGGACCTATTTGATGTAGATATAAATTCTAGGATATCAAGAATTTGAACCCCCAGTCATTACCCTTTGGATTACTTAAATAGTGATTATGTGGAACTAAATGGCCCTTTCCCTCAAAGAAGTTAAGAT
>CM037476.1:8839176-8860352 GCA_021014325.1 Plazaster borealis | reverse complement strand
GAAGCAAATCACACCCACATGGATGTAAGATCAGTGTTGACCAAAAGTATGACACAGTGGTCAAACATTTTATTTAAATAAATACAAGTTTGTACTGAAATATTTAGGACCACACAGGCTGGTCAAGTTTCTGATAGTCAAGCCTTGGACTCATTATTCTGATGACCATCGCCACAAGAATCTGAATCCAACTGCTTCCTGTCAGTATCATGTTTACAAGTTCAGTCAGACATATTGAGTTGAAATGTCTCATTAGAGCGCCACCTATTGGCAGGAGTAGGAGAGGCATGTACAATTGATTGCGCACAATCACCATCCCGAAATTGCGAGTTAAAATGTGATGAACGGGAAAAGTCTGCACAATTTGTTCACCTAGTTTATGATTCTTCATCAATTCAAGCTGATCTCTCACGAAAATCATGTCATTTCACGACAAATCTAACCTACTTTTATTGATTTAGTAAATGATCTGCGTTTTCGCAATCCCCACGCTTAACCAATGGCATTGAAAGAGCCCGTTAACAACACATTTTCGAATCACATTCTATAGCCAACCAATTGCTTGTGGGCAACTTTTTTACTTGGTCGGTTCATGAATATTTATGTATCACTTATTCATATTCCATGATAAATTTCAATAATTATTCACATTTTGTATAGGCACTTCTGCCTCTGAAGTTTGTCATTCATTCCGGCTTTCCTCAAGGGAATCGCGGCACACAGATCATATCGCGTGATCTATAGATTAACTATAGCGCAACGAAATGGCACCCTCTATTGCCCATAGTCACGTTTAGGAAATGAGATGCTCAACTCAATATGTGACCTTCATGATGAACAATTTAGTATAATGGAGAGTTGTACCTAATAATTATACATCAACGCACAGGTCATGCAGGTTGGTCAAACTTAGGATTGTGGAACCCAGGACTTGGACTCAATATTCTGATGACCATCGCCACAAGAATCTGAATCCAACTGCTGACAAATTAAATTGTGATACTCCCAACAAGAAGCAAGTTACACCCATACGTGTGGAACTAGATATATGATCAGTGTTGATATAGGGAATGTCTTATTCATCATAATTGTAAAACTAAACTGGTACAGATTTGTATTAAATGATTAACCATCACACAGGTTGGTCAAGTTTTTAAAAAGTCAACCTATGTACTCATTATTCTGATGACCATCGCCACAAGAATCTGAATACAACTGCTAACTTAACCCAAGAAGCAAAATTTAAACATACACAAAGTACAATACAGCAGTAAAGCCCCACACAGGTTTGTCAAGTTTTAAGAGAATGGAAGTATGGAAGTCAGGACTTTATTGGAATTGTTATTCTGATGACCATCGCCACAAGAATCTAATTCCAGCTGCTGACTTGACTTAAACATGAAGCCTCCTTGAAAACTGGGCACTCCAAATATAAGCGAGGCACAAAATATGCAACATTGGCGAAACTTCCTTTGTAAATCTAGACTTAATTTCAACTGAAAACAAGGGCACATCATGCAAGTAAAAGTGATCTAACCTTTTATCTTGTAAAGTAAGTTTAGATGTAATTTTCAAGGGCTGTGTATTTTATAAATATTTTTTTCTTTCATGGAGAATACATCTTCAGACCAGAAATCATTGTCCTTTATTTTCTGAATTGCATATCAAGAGTCAAAGCTAAAAAACATTTTAGGAGATGTTAACCATCACCATGTCCAAAAAGTGCAGTTTTTATGAAAACTTTGTTACTTGCGATAATGGAGTACCCATTTCGTTCCCCATCCTTACATCATTTTAAAATAAACAATTCTTTTTAAATCACAGTGGTAGATCAAGAGGCGAGGCAGTTCCCTACCCAACAATCCAGTCCCCCCAAAACCCAGTCCCCCAAACAACCCAGTCCCCCAAACAACCCAGTCCCCCTACAACCCAGTCCCCCAACAACCCAGTCCCCCAACAACCCAGTCCCCCAACAACCCAGTCCCCCAACAACCCAGTCCCCCAAACAACTCAGTCCCCCTACAACCCAGTCCCCTAACAACCCAGTCCCCCAACAACCCAGTCCCCCAACAACCCAGTCCCCCAACAACCCAGTCCCCCAACAACCCAGTCCCCCAACAACACAGTCCCCCAACAACCCAGTCCCCCAACAACCCAGTCCCCCAAACAACCCAGTCCCCCTACAACCCAGTCCCCCTACAACCCAGTCCCCCAACAACCCAGTCCCCCAAACAACCCAGTCCCCCAACAACCCAGTCCCCCAACAACCCAGTCCCCAGAAACATCAGTCCAACATCTCATAATTCCACTTTACACTGCATGGGTCAGAATCAATATGGCCACTTCCCTCCCTCACTCCCTCTCAAACAAGTAAAATAACTCCCAACCCTGCAATTGTTTCTCTGGAACAATTACTTAATCCAACAACCTGAACTAATCAGTTTAATAATTACATTATACAAATTACTTAATAATTACATTGTACAACATGGCTTCACAATCAATAGGATTTAAATGAACTATCCATACAAATAAATTTTCAAAAACAATAACAAATTCAGAAGCTGCAACTATAATCACAGTTTCCAGTCGAACAATTTTAAGTAGGCATATTGTGTCCAAATGAACTTACAATGTAGGCATAAAATATTATTTTTTATATACCAAACTCACTGGTCCTTGTCATTTGATTGGTGGAACACGCATCACGTGTCATCCATTATTTTGCCATGTATTTACTGCATGGCGCGACGCTCCACAATTTAATATTGGAGTCAATATGGACACTATTGGATGCTTCACAGTGTCATTCCAAAAGTAATTGTTACCTGCCCATTTGTTCAAACGCGGAAAGGTCCTGTCACAGCGGACAAGGTTGATGTCTATATAGAGTCAACCCTGATGTATAGATGGAGTATTTTTAAAACAATTTTTCAGAGTAAAGCCCGGTTCATACTTCCTGCGAATGCAAATGCGATGCGAATTTGGCGTCTCAAATTCACTTCGCATTTGCAACGCAGGAAGTATGAACCAGCTTCAGGGATGGATGAGTTTCCGTGTCTATTTTGTGTTTATTGTGAACAAATTTCAAATGACAAGGATCAATCTGTGAGTATGTGTTTGCATTAAAAACAAATATTGAATGCATTTCATTTGTGCACTGGTCGCAGAATATATATTCACTCGGTGAAATCTGGCTTTTCTATTTCACATTTCACCTTGTAATTATATTCTGCATCAATGCACTCACATGCATCCAATAATTGTAAAATAAATGAATATCTAGTATTTCTAACTACATGTAAAAAGACCTACACCAAATATTATCCACAAATGTTAATTACATACATTCTTATACCAAAAGTATTTAGGAAATTGTTCACATAATTAAACAGCTTACTAGTTTCAGAACATGTACTTTCTATGGTACTGCTTGTGTATATCAGAGGATTGAAGGCATGTGATTATGTAAAAAGTGTTTAGAATAAAATATGTACAGATGAAGTATCTTATAAATTCCTTAGTTTAAACCCTCCTCTTAATTGTTGACTTAACATTATTTGAAACAATGCAAGTGCACATGTTGCTGAGAGTTGAACAACTGAGCACAAACTTTTTTGTCTACAGACTAAAAACTGTACAACATGTGTGATCTGTGTAGATTTATCTTTCATTCAAAGATTCCATAAAATGGTAATATACATGTAAAGTGAGGAGTTTTAACAGCATTTTTATGGTGCTCCTTTGTACAACTAGTTGATCAATGCAACCAATTCAGGTCTGACCAAATCACTGTGCGTACCCCGCCGTCGAGTCAGCAGTTTAAGGGTTCTGGACCCCGCCAACCCTTGGTTCGCAGGCGGCATAGTACCACAGCGCAGGGAGGCCACTCCCCAACCTGGTGTGCAAGAAAATCAATTGACAGAAAGAACTTTGCAGTCTGGAGAGCAATTTTGTTGATGACCCTGATCCAATCATCCTCAGTTGCATGATACCATTCATCCTCTGATCTACACACATTGGAATCATCCTTCAATTCCATACAGTTGGCCTATAATACACTGTACATTCAGTCCTTTTTTTATCAATTAAGTCTTGAATTCCAATAAACCAAAATCATCAAAAAACATACAAAATACAATATGGATGACTGAATTTTTGTTTAGGGTTATATATAGTTTAACTTCTATTTTGACAATAGCAATTATCAGAGAAGGTATGCATTGATTAATGGAAGTTACCGTAATTTTCTGAATATTAGTCGCCCAGAATATAGGCCTAAGCATCAGAAAATCATTAATTTTGTTTTAAGGTGCCTGTGTATAAGCCACACTGTTATATAGACTGCACCAGAAAAGCAACCGATTGTATTTTCAAATGCACAAAAGACGTTCAATTTTTACGAACGGTCATTTGTAAATGATGATACCAGACCAGATACTATATCTAATTGAAATCAGTTGAATTTGCTGTTTTAATTTTAGCAAAACTTGTTATAAAGATTACTAAAAGTACCGCTGTAGGGGGGCCTATAAGCTGCCTGGAATACAAGATGCAAAGCATGTTGTCTGCATGAAAATAAATTCATAACCTGCGACTAATAGTCTGAACATTACGGAAACAACCCTCTTTTATTGACACTACCATTAAAGGGGCTGTATCGTCATAACCAAAGCAGGCCTGTGGCTGTACATAAAATTATAAACTCTCACCCAGTTACTGCACGCGCGCTCTCAATATATTATGATATGGAAGTAAGGCACGCGTGTACAGCCACAGGCCTGGGTTGATCGTGACGACATAGCCCCTTTAAACTTTGGCGGTTTATGATATCAGACCAAGCTCTTAAAGTTCATCACATTCCATTACAACTCTTGGCAAAAAAGAGACAAAAACATATACACAGAGATTTTGCAGAATATCAATGACCACTGACCACTGATGTATTTAGTTGTAATGATTTTGAAAAATGGGAATATGGTTTCCAATATCACACTTTCTGTTTTTCTTCCATATTATCTTAAAGGCATCGTACACGTTTGGTAATTACTCAAAATATATATTATATAAAAACTGACTTGGTAACAAGCAACAGAGAGCTGTTGATAGTATAAAACATTGCGAGAAACGACTCCCTCTGAAGTAAAGTAGTTTTTGAGAAAGGATAATTTCTCACTAAAATAATAAAAACTTCTTGCAAGAAGTTTTTATTCCTATCTGAAAGCACACTAATTTGTACAACAAGGGTGTTCTTTCTTTCATCATTTTCTTGCAACTTCGATGACCAGTTGAGCCCAAATTTTCACAGGCTTGTTATTTTATACATGTTGGGATACACCAAATGAGAACACTAGTCTTTGACAATTACCAAACGTGTACGATGCCTTTAAGACTCAGTAGTATACTGAATAATCACCTGACTACATGTGCTTGACATGGTATAGTGAACAAATCAAACTTGTGATCCTGGCCCAATTTCATGGCCCTGCTTACCGTGGAATTCTGCACTTTTGTCTTGCCACGTCCCATGGAAGTACGCGATTTATAAGAGCCGTAAGCGCAGAATTGTAAGCAGCGCCATAAATAGGGCCAAGGTTTCTCTTGAAAATGTTTCCAGTGAAATGATTAAATTGCTGAGGAAGCAGAAGTGTAGAATAATATGTGAAATATTTGTGTGGAGACATGAATGTAAATGATAATGGAAGAGATGCACAAGGCTTAATCAATTGCACATTCATGGTTTTTTGTAGGCTTTAGTCATAATGTTGTAATGTCTTTCATTTTCCAAATTTTAATTCATGAAAGCTTCAAATCAGAAATATGTTCACATCTATTAGCATCAATGAAAGAGATTAAGAACCTCTCAGGGTAAGATGATTGCAGGAAAGAGAATAACTGAAGTTGAAAGTACACTGCAATTAGAGAAGGTAGAAAGAATTAAAGCAATCCTCCAAGAGAGTAAAACTCACAGATTTGAATGAAAAAAGCTGTGTAAGAAAGAAGATTGGAGTCTTACATAGCGCAGTTATCCACCAATAAGGTGTTTAAGGCGCTTGAACAAAGAGAATCACTTTTAAAGATAGTGAGTTTGTGAAGTTTATTAATTTTGAGACCCATTTATGTAGCACCTTGTAAGGCATTTGCAAAGTTTTAACAATGTAAAGAAGATGTAAATAGAGTTTTATATCCCAAGACATAGACATCCTTCCCTCTTCATCCTCTAAAAATATATAACTACAGAGGATGGGCATAAGAGATAGAATCAACACCCAAAACTGAAGAAAATAATAGATTCCACTAGGAGCAGGTATAGTGCTCAGGACTGAGGGGAATGTATACCAACAAGGGACATCCAACACTATGATAAAACTCAACGAAAATGTTGCATGAGGCATGCATCAACACCACTCTTCAGAGCAGTATAGGCCTACATTGAGAGGAGAAGACATAAAGTGGACAAAGCAATTTGCAAAGTGCAGAGCTATCAATGACAAAGAAAAGAACAAGACCACCTCACAGTTTGACAGTCCCCTTATGAAACAGTAGAGGGAAAAAACCCTTTTAAACCTATATGATGGTGGTCGTTTGTTTTGTTCCCATGAATTGTTTTCCTTTTTCAAAAAAACTCTAGGCCTGTAGCCTATAACATTATTTTCACCCCAAAGGAGATACCAATTGCTGTAGCCTGTAAATTGTTGTTTCTGTTTGCAACCACTGATAATGCTAAATAAGTTGTAGTGCAAGTTAGGAAGCTCATTCCGAGAAAAATAATGTTCTTAACGGAAAATAGATTGTTGCCCACAAATCACCATTGATAATACCTACGTTGTGTACGTGAAGGCTAGGTACCATCCTATGTTTGAAACGCAAATTTTGTAAATATTGTTTCGAACTCACCCAATGAAATTCTGCCCATTTCTGTAGCCAACAAAAGCCTGTTGAGTCTTCAGTCGACTTGATGACTATTAGTTGAGGTTAGATACACCGACAAAGATGTAACCGAAGAATACACGAATTATTTCGCCTGAACTCCGGGATCCAAACACAAAACAACATCACCATGCTCCTTGACTGTCTGCTCGCTGCAGCGCCACTCGATCTCAACAACACAGCACGCCCTCTCGTGCTTGACAGGCCACACGTCGCCACTCGATCTCAACGACAAAGCACGCCCTCTCGTGCTTGACACACGTTCACGCATCTTCATTCATAATTATTGGCGCCCACGATGAACAAAACAACTTGTTTGGCACTGACTGGGATAATTTCACCAGGACTGCAGTGCTATAAGTTTTACATTATTTTAATCGACGTGCATTTTTAGAACAATCTAAGAATGTTAAAACAAAATTTGTTTTATTCATATTTTTAAGCAAGACCTGGTGGACTAACCTACTTTAGTCCGAGTAACTGAATGACCCTAAAGTTGCCCTTTAAATTTGCTTTGGTCCTTTGCCAGATGATGCCCAAAATGTTAAAAAGGCGATGTAAGGGTCGAATTTTCTTGGACTACTGAACTACCTTTAACAAAGCCTTCAAGCTGAAGTGAAATTGCAAACTTGGGGTACCTTGGGACTTTGCATAAATTATGGTATCTATGTAAATGCAAATTATACATGACCTTTTGGCCTACCTCATCGGCTAACTTCAGCTGAAGACGATATTTTGGTGACGTCTTCAAAATGAGATAAATTATGTGATGTGTTAAAAACGTAAAATTGACATTTTAGAACATGATATTTCGTTTACTATGACATTGGTTAAATGAAGTAGATCAAAGTGAAATATTGCAGCTCTGATGGTTTTCGGCCACTTTTGGGCAATTTGGTACAAGCCTCTTGCAGCCATTGGTCTCTAAAGGGTTATTGTGTTGACTATTGCTTGGGTATTTTAGAAGAATTCCATGCTAGGAATTTTAACAACACTAAATCAATAATCCATTGTTCTATTACGAATCCTCAGTTAAGGTTGAGGGGAGAAACTAACGGGTAAATTATTTGAGAAACCAAACTTTATTTTCATTATGGAAACAAAATGTTGTTAAAAAAATAATTTAAAATCGTCTGGTGTTCCAATTGAAAAAATGCAGGGAACATTAGTGGCTGACTTTTTGTGTGATTCCAAGTGGCACAAGACAGTGTCATTTATTTTGTAAAACTGAGTAGCCAAGGCCTGAAAAACGTGTATAGTGTTGTGAAATAAAGCTCTGTAATGAAAAGTTAAACTTTATATTATGGTGAAACTTGGGATTGGGTGGGGTGGTTGAAAGATTGCTCCAAGAAAATACCAAATAGCTTCATGTATGAACCATTGCACTTATAATGTTCTTTAATAACACTCAACACACATTCAAAATACCAGTACCATGGTACCTCAATGACAATATTGTATGATGTTAAAAATAGGCAGTTAAACATTTTGCCTTACACTTGATGTGTTCTTAATTACGCACTTGTAAAGCAAAATACTTTTAGGAGCTGTTATTTTGGTTAAATGTTTGCCCTTAAATTTCAAGCTAGGCCTATAATAATATGTAGTACTTTACATAAACTCTCCTTTAATGCAGCCATAAAAGTTGCATGGCCCACAACCCCTTGCTACTTGAATGCAGCCATAAAAGTTGCATGGCTCACAACCCCTTGCTACTTTAATGCAGCCATAAAAGTTGCATGGCCCACAACCCCTTGCTACTTGAATGCAGCCATAAAAGTTGCATGGCTCACAACCCCTTGCTACTTGAATGCAGCCATAAAAGTTGCATGGCTCTAACCCCTTGCTACTTTAATGCAGCCATAAAAGTTGCATGGCTCACAACCCCTTGCTACTTTAATGCAGCCATAAAAGTTGCATGGCTCACAACCCCTTGCTACTTTAATGCAGCCATAAAAGTTGCATGGCTCACAACCCCTTGCTACTTGAATGCAGCCATAAAAGTTGCATGGCTCACAACCCCTTGCTACTTTAATGCAGCCATAAAAGTTGCATGGCTCACAACCCCTTGCTACTTTAATGCAGCCATAAAAGTTGCATGGCTCACAACCCCTTGCTACTTGAATGCAGCCATAAAAGTTGCATGGCTCACAACCCCTTGCTACTTGAATGCAGCCATAAAAGTTGCATGGCCCACAACCCCTTGCTACTTTAATGCAGCCATAAAAGTTGCATGGCTCACAACCCCTTGCTACTTGAATGCAGCCATAAAAGTTGCATGGCCCACAACCCCTTGCTACTTTAATGCAGCCATAAAAGTTGCATGGCTCACAACCCCTTGCTACTTGAATGCAGCCATAAAAGTTGCATGGCTCACAACCATCCGCCTGTTGTAAGAGCACCATAAAAACCAAAATCTTCTTAACCAGATGAATTTCAAACTCTTAATCTAGAAAGGATTATGTCTTTAATTGAATTCATGATTCTAAGCCTGGTTTTTGTTGACAGTCAAACTGAACTGTGCTAGCATCTGTTTAGAGCAAAAATATCTGCTTACTTTGATTAATAACATATTTAACATCTCAATGAACAGCATGGCTTTTTAAGCTCAAAGTAACCATATAAATTATAAACAATAAAAGCATGTTTTAAATAATGTAAATTGGCATGTTAAGTATAATGGCATACGCTTGCCCTATGACAACATGCCAATTTGCCAATCTATTTACATATTCATGTACACAGCAGCAAGTGGTTTAGATGAAGCTATTCACAGTGATATAGTAATACAATCTTGGTAGCAAATGAGTGCATTGTCGCAGAATATAATCACGAGGTGAAATCTGGACTATTCCATTTCACAAGGAAAATGGAATAGTCCAGATTTCACATGTACAATAAAGCAGAATATAATCACGAAGTGAAATCTGGACTGTTCCGTTTCACGATGCAAAGCCGAGTGAAATGCAACAGTCCAGTATTCAAGTGATTACATTCTGCTATATACAAAATATCTGCGTGAGAAAATAGAATTACATTTGTAGCTGTTGCACAAAAGTTAATGCTAATCAGCCAAAATGAACTGTGGTATAAATGCAAAAATTGTTAATGACCTCACATTTTCGACCCTAGCAGAGATTCTTTGAGAGAGACTCTGCTAGGGTCAAACGTGATGCCATCAACAAATCTTTGCATTGGGAAGTCATCTACATTACATGTAAAATCACCATTACCAGTGCCAGTGTAACTCTATCAGAGGAGTACTGGCTTAAATGTTGGCCCAGTGTCTCAAGGGCACATTTCATGAAGCTTTTATGCAGTAATCTCAGGCATGATACTTCAAGGAGGCACTGGAGGCAATTGCCTCCATTGCCCCTGGTGCCTTGGTGCCCCTTGAAATGTTCCAATAGAAATTTACAATTTCTTGATAGAGGTGCCCTTTACCAAGGAGAAAACACCTGTGGTTGCTATGGGCATTTTGGTACAAGATGCTTGTGGTTGCTATGGACATGGACATTTTGGTACAAGCCGCTAGTGGCTGCTATGGAAATTTTTGTGCAAGCAGCTTGGGGGTGCTATGAACATTTTGGAACAAGCCATTGCTGCTATGGATATTTTGGTGCAAGCGGCTCGTGGCTGCTATGGACATTTTTGGTAAAAGCGGCTGGTGGCTGCTATGAACATTTTGGTACAAGAGTTAACAAACAGATTTGCTAAGCAAAAATTGGGGTGGGGGTGTTTTAACCAGTCACAAGTAATGTACACGTTTATTTGACATTTTGGCTGGTAATTCGTTTCTGCTAAGCACCATTTTTCTGCCCAAAGCAATTAAAATTAATGTCCTTAACAGCTTGATGAAATTTAGGCCTTAACTCGATATTATATTGCTGATAAGCAGAAAAAAGCCCTCTAAGCTAAGGATAGTGGTGAACTAGTCCCAAGAGATGTGTAGCAATCATTTACCACAGTAACTTGTTAGCGCTTACCAAGATTTGTTCTACTTTTAAGAGGTCATTGGAGGCCAATACGCCAACTACGAGTTAGATTTTGAAAAAAGTACAGTACAGCGACTTGATTTGTCAAAGTTTATACTGTATAAAGACACCCTGAATTTAAAGTATGCTGCATGCAAAACAGGGACCAAATGTCCATTTAACTATCCGGACAACCAGATCTCTTAATAAACTGTTCTTGTATACATTAATTAGAAACAGTTTCTTGTATCTCTACGCTATTGGTAAAGAATAGAAGAAGACAAATAAATATAAGATGGGTTTGTACATTGGTTAAAAAGGGGCTCCAAGGTCAAATCAAGTTTTTGTGATGCACTCATTTCCCAATAGATAGAGTCCTCATGAAAGTGGGGGAAAAATTACAGCCTTTGGCTCTGTTCCTTTATCACACAGCCACAACTCTGCCAGTTTTAAACAGCCGTTTGTCACCATTCTTTTATTACCTTATTATATAACATCCAACTAAATCCTTGTCATTTGATTGGAGGAATGTGGGTCACATAGCATTCATTAAAATTAAACCATTACATGGCCTCATCATAAACAGTATACTTTGGTGAACCCCTACTCTTCCACGTTAAGTGTTCTGGGTTCTTTTACATGCACTACCAATCCTATTCCATGGGACCTCCAGCTTAATGTCCCATCCATTGCTCAAGGACACAAGTGCCACAACCGAGACTCGAACCCACACTCTGCTGATTAGAAACACCAGGTGCTCTTAACTGCTCGGCCATGACACACCGACATGGTCTCACCATGGACAGTATACTTTGGTGCCATTCACAATGCATTTATCTTCCCATCCTTTTTTACTATTGTACGCTAGGACCACATCATGCGTTATACACAGCAGTACAAAACGCCCTCATAGTGGATGCAAGAACACAGTCTTGTACAGTTTGTTTATTCTTGTAGTTGTATCTTCCAATCAAATGACAACAATCATGGAATGGAGAGAATACTTTCATTTGTTGAAAGATGGAATATGTTTCATTCTACTTGGCTTCGCCTCATTGAATGGAACATTTCATATTTCAACTCTTCACCATTGCACTAAACAAATGTCATTATTTGTAGACTACTGGACGTGTCTGTTGCCACCATAGAGTTACAAAATACAACAGAGGCGTCGTGTGGCTGAGCGGTCAACGCACCAGACTCAAGCTCGTGTGTTCTAAACAGCAAGGTGTGGGTTCGAATTCTGGTCTTGACACTTGTATCCTTAAGCAAGACACTTAACCAGTATTGCATTGTCCTTCGGATGGTACATAAAGCCGCAAGTCCCGTGTGTTGTGTAATGCACGTAAAAGAACCCAGTACGCTTAGCGTTAAGAGAAGGGGTTCGCCCTGGTGTTTCTGGCATGGTTTGCAATTTCATGCACACAACTGAACCTGCCTGTGTGACCCCTGAGAAGGGGTGTTACCATGGTTTTTACGCCCTCTACTTCTCATATACAACTCTATGGCTGCTAACTAACATCTCAAAATCTGACTGTGGACGACACTTGATGATATCTATGTTTAATCAGTGATACCTCTACTGATGGGTCACTCATGACTCAGCTATCCTCCTCTGTGCTCTCACTGCTAGAGCCCGACTCACGCGAACATCTTCGCTCTGAAATCAAGACAATAGTTACAATAATAATCACAAAGGGAACAAACAAAACAAGATTCCCCACAATTACAAGTTCTTTTCAGATGTCAATTTTACAACAGTTCATTAGCCCGTTACAGACAGGGACAAAAGGTGTTGGACTCAACAGTCAATGTCACTCCCACTATGGGGATTATTGTCTAATCCCATTGTCTAATCCCAAATTCCAGACCTTTGTTCTTTTGTCTGACAAACCATGGCTGATTATCGGCGGTGGCTTTTGGCCATGGGGCAGCCTGGTCACGTTGTAAAAAGAGAGCTTCTTTGCAATTTTTTTTTCAAAAGATAACTGTAAATCACAATGCCAAAGACCTTTACATTTACTGTCTTTACTTCGTTTTGTCAAACTTCATTTCTACGACAATAGTTCCACCAAAACAAATTTTGGGTTGATGGTACAGAAAACTTTTCCGAAAAGCCGGAGCGAACTGGTCAAGAGAAGGGCCACAGTGATTCCCTCGCCTCAGTTTGGTTCGGTTACGTTGATATGAAACAAGATGGCTAAATAAAAGGTATTTTTGTATAATACATACCAGCCCTGAGATGGTTTAGAGATGCTAGCATTCTCAGCATAAACGACGGTGGTACAGTGATGGTATCTCTAGTCTCATCTAACATCAACTCATTGATTCTCATAACCTGTGATGAGAGAGGACACACAACAGGATTAAGCCTTATTCCCCCAGGCCCAGTCGCCCACAGGCAACCTCAATCCCCCAACCATCCTCCACTCTATACTCACTCAGCACCAACATGTTTGGACTAGGATAAGATTGGTACATATGGGCCAGTAATAATTAAAGTAATTGCTATTTGGGCCTACAGTCCTCAATCCCTGCGCAGTCAGATAACTTCCTAAAGAAGATTTGTAAGGGTTTGGGTT
Source organism: Plazaster borealis (assembly GCA_021014325.1). Taxonomy (NCBI): domain Eukaryota; kingdom Metazoa; phylum Echinodermata; class Asteroidea; order Forcipulatida; family Labidiasteridae; genus Plazaster; species Plazaster borealis. The sequence goes on along the minus strand of CM037476.1, from coordinate 8,846,866 downwards.
TTAATAGACTGATGCTGCACTGAGGCAGCGGTAAAGTCTCAGAATCAACAATTTTTCAAAACTCGCAAACAAATGCTCTGTGCAAAATATTTACTCTGTATAGAAACATACCTCAGCTGCATTATCTGGCAAGTGAGCTATCTCTGCAGTAGGTGACCATAACTTGACATCGTAGTCTATACCACTGGTTGCCAGTACTATTCAGAGTAACACAAAATTAAATCACTATATTATGCAAGTTATTGTTTATGGGTCAAAACATTTTTTCTGTTGCAATATTTGATGAATCAATCGACGGGATGCACTCAAGTGAAACACAGATCACGCAGCAAGATTTAAATGGCAAATTGACTAAAGGTTTGCATCTGAACTTGCTCTAGGCTGTGGCTATAAATTCATTTTGTCAAATGCCAATTCTATATCATTGCATAACAGCCACATCTTACATGTAAATCTAGCCTTAACCGAAGTTGCTTCATTTCGACTTAACCTATAACACACGTGTCACTAGTAAACCGGGCGGCCTAGTGCACCTGACTCAAGTTCTGGTGGCTTAATTAATTAGGATGTGGGTTCGAATCCCGGTAATGACATTTGTGTCCTTTTGTTTCTCTTCACAATAACATCAGTGAGACATGAAATACAAGTGAACTCTCAGCAAAATAGAACAAATAATCTTGTTAACTATGATTTCTTTGATGTATAAGTATTGAAATTTCTCTGAAGAGTTGATTTGGCTCTGATGTTTCCTTAATGCTTAAAGGCAAACCTCTCCCCGATTGTACTTTTTCCACTATAAGGTTTCAAACTGTACACAGAAAACAAGCATCATGTCAGAAATTCACTTACAATGGTCAAATGGATGAGGCTGTACGCAATTAACGACGTGTTTGTCGCCCTCGAGCAGCATAACCAGCTCAGCGGTGTGACGATCCCAGATAAAGATATGGCCACAATCAGAGCCACTCAGTATGTAGTCACTGCCCCAGAAGTTAGCTTGCTTGATCTATTTGGTAGACAATGATTGGGATTGTTAGTGTTTCCTACATATGTCGTGGCCGAGTGGTCTAGTTCACCGGACTCAAGTTGTGTTGTCAGCAGCAGAGTGTGGGTTCGAATCCCGGTCATGATACTTGTGCCAATGAGCGAGGCACTTAACCATAATTGCTTCGTAAAAGGTTGGGAAGGTAGTACATTCTGCTCTACCAGCCAGGCTCCTAACAATGTACCTATGCCTACATCCTTACGGACTGTGAAGGGGGTAACCCTGTTTCAGCCCCAGTAGTAGGTGGCAACGTGCCCCTAGTGAAAGTTAATTTGGTTAGACAACCCATATAAGTTTAATGTAGCCCTCACCTTGAAGTGGCTGTCCGGCCTTGTGGTGTTAGGCGATATCTCATAATAAAAAAATAGATCTTTTCTGTACATTCTGGCTACCAAAATGGTGGACAGAATAGGTGCGTGTAAGTGAGCTACGCGTCATGCAAGGGATCGATAGACACAATGTGAACATAACAATAGTGTAAAACAAGGCTGTACTTTAATGGTTTTAAATTTTATAATGAGGTACCCAAAATGATCAGCTCTGCTTGTTAGTAAAGTCTGTCCCGAGCCAATATGGCTCATCAGGCCGGTGTTTATACCAGGTTGCCTTGGCATTAAACGACTGAGAATACTTCTATTCCCCCTGGACAGGCTGCCAGTCCATCGCAGGTTACTCCCCAGCTCTCGCCGGTATCCATTTGCACTCTTGGGTGGAGAGAAGCAATTATGATAAAGTGCCTTGCTCAAGGACACACGTGTCATGGCCGGGACTCGAAACCACACTCTGCTGATCAGAAACACCAGAGCTTGAGTCCGGTGCTCTTAACCGCTCTGCCACGACACGCCATATCTAGTCAAGTTACCCTCATTACCCTTAAATTGGAAAATCAGGTTGGCTCAGTGGTTTCTTTCCCTGCCCTCTGTTCAAATCCCGCCATAGACCCCAGCCTTGCATGTGGGTTGGGTTTGCAGTCCTCAGCATTTGGGAAGACAGGGCTCTAAATTTACACTGGACCGCAGGCCTGCGGCCAGTGATTTCCGTGTGTGGCCAGTAAACTCATGACAAAAAAGTCCAATGATCTCATGTTTTTCAGTTGAATAACAATACATCACTGTAAAAAAAATATATAAGTATATATCTTTTAAGTGTGTTGAGTATCGAGGTATAGGCCCTACTTACTACATGTTCTAACAACAAAAATGAGAGAAAACTTCTCTTAATTCTTGTTCAAAGAAAAAAATCTACTGAATATGTTGAAATGTTTTGATATTTTTTGTTTGAAATTATGATTCTGGTGACGAATCTAACATTATGATTCAAACATCTATTAGATTCTAGTCTTGTTAAAAATCTGGACCAGGACCAGGTAAAATTGTTGCTCTTCCCAAATTCTAGCCCTGCAAGAAATCTTCAGTGCGAGGTGGTGATAGCACTGCAGCAACATATGAGCCAAGTGGTCAGTAAAGATAATGCAGCGAGGTGGGTTACAATTCATGTACCTGACAGTTGAATTGACAGAGGAAACACTGACCTGAGGGTTAGTGTCCTCCATTCTATTTCTCAGAGCAAAGATTTCAGACTGTTTCCTGACAGGATGACTCTCATTTCCCTGATCTTGTTTCTGCTCCTCTATCTGCCGTGCTACTCTTCCATCATCATGGCCACTACTTGTGCTTGCCTCTAAACTAGGACCTTCTCCGGTTTTACAAAGAGGGGTTAGAGTTCCATCCTTTGGTTCTGAAACCTGACTCATGTTAGTGTCCAGTGTCTGTTCTTCTGCAGTTTTGTCCAATTCTAATTTGGGGTACTTCTCACTGCTGGGTCTTGCCTCTGAGCAATCGGTGGTATCACGTTCTGGTGGTGGGCTGATCTTTCTTGGTTGACTCTGCTTGTGTGCCAGATTCTCGGCACCACTGGATTTCTTCTTGGCGAATTCGTCATCGTCTGAATCACTGGAGCTGGAGCCATCTTCAGATCCATCTCGGGTGACCTTCCTTTGTGTTTTGCTGTTCCGCTTGCCACGTAGCTTCCCAAACCCATCCGGAGTAACTGTATCTAAAGCAGGGTCGTCCGTCAGGCTGCTAAACAACTACGGTTGAGCCACGTTGGTCTGTAACAAGCGTCTTGACTGGCTAGCTACCCACCGTTGCTAGTCGCGTGGGGTATGCCATGCTGCGTTAGGCAATTGCATATTGTTTACAATCAGTGCCATGTGCGCCTCTGGCGTTAGGCAATTGCCTATTGTTTACAATCAGTGCCATGTGCGCCTCTGGCGTGATTTTTTACTAACTATCAGTACAGTTTATGAATATTTACTTGAAAATTGTCACAGATGTTCAACTAATACACGTTCTAGAGCTCAATGCAGTCTTATTAGTAGGAACGTTAGCATTTATTTCCCGTGTAAACTAAATGTATATACACGTAATGATTTACACTTTGAAATTTCAAAAGCTATCAACAATCTTTTCATCGACTCAATAGAATAGTTCACACATTGACACAACACTGACCCCAATGAAATCCGAAAGGCCAATTTCTCTGATAGATCTATGAAAATTTGATTTGTTCCAATGTATAAAACAATAAGTATTAAATACCCTTTGTTTTCAAGAAATAACAACGAATTTATCGTTCCTAGTTTGCGAGTTCTGCAGGGTTGTTAAACCAAAAACTAAAAATTTGATTAAATTAATTACATTACCCAATAATTCATTGGGTGACGTCATTATGTTGTCGAAATTTATGTTTTATCTAATCATCAGGTGTAAAATTGTTGCCAAGTTTCAGTTATCAAAAATCACCAAAACAGGTCAGCAAAATCGGTCGTTTAGTTGATATTTACCACCAAACCAACAGAAGCCTAGGCTATCAAGAACTTTCTGCACTCAGCTTTTCATTGGACTACTGTCGAACGTCGCATACTTCCGAGTCTTTTTCACTTATCACAAAGCCAATAATTGTGACAGAGCGCAGTAAACAAACGACCACTAACTTGGTATAGCGCTACCATGGATATGACATCGACTGTACATTTCACACAACATGTGGGCCAGCTAGCTACAGTCTTCTTGGACTTTGAACCGTTAAGGTCAATGGCCCTTTTGTACCACACGCTGGCTGCGTTGTCAACAGTTAAGGGAACCGGGAAAGCGCCCATACCTTATGCGTGTATGAGATAGCCAGTGTGTGGTACGAACAAAAAGTGTATGTAACGTGTAGGCCTATACTATTATTGTGCGTTATCATAAAAAGTGGCAACAGACACGTGCACTTTGACGTCCAGATTTGACCCTATGCAAAGGTTAAAAAGTTATCATCTCTGTGCAAAAGTTTGAGCAGGATCACTCATCTATAACGCGATGCAAAATTTATGTTGAAATATTGCGTAGTTTTTGAGATCAGAATTTGTGAAATTGTTCAACTTCCGGTTTGAACCGGAAGTCAAGGTCAAATGGGGTCACTTTGTGTTTAGCGCTTGTTGATTTGTTATCGAACTGTCCGATGATATGTAGATTGTCAAAATCCACCATGTGGTTCAGAAGTTATGATTTAAAAATATTTAACTTTGATTTATTGTAATTCGTTACCTGATGACGTCATCATGACATCATAAAGTTTGTGTGGTCTTGATAATAAGGTCCAATTGTCTGATGAGTTTCAATGTTAAATTCAATTTCAATCTTGAGTTATGACCAAAAATTCAATTTATTTACAAAAAACACAAAGGCAGAGTTTGACCTTCCGGTACGCCCAGAAGTAAAGGTCATGTGAATTTGACGTTAACTTTTTAAATGTTGCCCGTGTCTTGATCTATCATATGCCTAAATATGAATACTGTAGCTTAAATATTCAGAGACATACAGGCATTGGCATATGGTCACTTTTTGAACTTAAATGGCTTGTAACTTGACGCCTGATGACGTAATCGTGACGTCACAACTTACTCAGCTTCTGATACTTATGTTCTAACTTGACATAAAGTTTCAAGTTGATCAAAGGTTCGCAAGTATGCGTTTGCTTGCGGACAAAGCCCACTGAGAAGAATAAGCAAAACTATAAAAATAAAAAAATAAAAAAACCCAAACAAAAACAAAGAGTTGTTCGGGCTTAATGCCCGAACACCTAATTAGTACAGTCAGTAATCAGTTGACAGCATGCGCACACATGGGCACGTCAATTGGTAGCCCAGGTTGGACTTCTCCGTTGCATACAATGCGACGGAGTCCAGGGTATAATGGTCCCGTACCATTGCGAAAAAATTTATAACCATTTTTTATCATATTTTTACCTTTTTGAGGAAGCTGAAACTTGACTCACATGTTCCTTGTGTCCTGAACCTTACGCCTGCTCCATTCAGAATTGCCAATTTTATCCTTGGATGACATTATTGTGAAAATAAAATGGAAATTTATGCATTCTCAGCGACAGGCCGAAACTGACAAGACGTGAATGCTTCAGCGCATGTGCGTCCTTTGCATAGCAACCACGATAGAGGGCGCTATGCTATGCATGTCGCGCATGCGCGCCTGAGCCTACAAAGTCAATTGGTACACGATGATAAAAACGGTAGTGCACAACTCGGACTTATTTGCTAGAATAATGTCATTCGTGGACGAAATTGTTATTGTTGGACCCATCAATAGTGAGTTACGGACATAAAGAATATATGAACGGAATTTCAGCTTCTTAAATCGGGTAAAATTATGAAAAAAACATTACTTCAAAATATGTTCGCATTGTAGAGGCGCTTTATACCCAGGACGTCAGTGTACACTGACTGACGTCCTACCAGGGCTAGTCAATTGGTACACGGCGTTTAAAACGGAAGCATTGATCAGTGATTTATTCTCTGGGAATAATGTCAACCAAGGATATTGTTTACTTATTGACCCAGAAAAAGTGTAGGCCTAGTTGGATAATTATGATTGAAGATTATTTGAACGCATTTCCAAAATTCTTAAATTGGGTAAAATTGTGAAAAAAACGTTAGTTGGAATTTTATTTGCATTGTATTGTCTCTCCAGGTCGTTAGTGCAGTGAAACAGAGAGTAAGAGACTGGCGTCCTACCACCGCACACGGCAATTGAATGTTACTCCCTATGCTATAGCATAGGGCCTAGTTTAGTAACTAGGTAGTACAGCGATAAGCAAACATACACAACGAGAAATGAAAGTGACGCTTCGGAGGCTAATATTTTGCGGTAAAAATTTACTCACAAGTTGTCGTTCTTACTCGTCAGCAGAAGAGTGGCTGGTGAAAACATGTCATCAAGCACATTCTTAACCTTAAGTTATTCTGGATGGTAAAACAAGGGCAACATTCTAATTAGTTTTCTCTCACAGATGACAGATGTGTGTATCCAAAATTCATGGCGAGGGTTTGCTTTGACACAAGAGGGCGCTGTAGGTGATTATCAATAATCTTGGCTTCATCAGGCTGGGGCTATTCAGAATAGTCAATGTTAAAAAAATTCGACATATTGGTGGGCGGGTCAAAAAGAAATAACTGAAAATCGTCTCTTTCCAACTGTCGATTGTTCTACTCTTAATTGACATAACTCATATCTAAGGCGTGCTATGTTGTCCATTTCTTCTGTGATGGTCTTTTTTGACCCTTTTATTTTATAACAGGACCAAAGATACCCATATTTTACCATGTCTAAATAATTAAGGTTATAATGATGTATTGGGAGACAGAGGGGTCAAAAGATATCCTCCTTGAAATGTGCAGACCCATTTGTTTTTGATGTTCGATGACGTCACGTTACACATTTCTCTATGAAATATTATCAATATAAAATGGCATTTGACACCGTTTTAAAGTGAAGTTTGAGACCTGTTTTTGTTTGAACGAATTACATATATAATAACAAACGAAAAAGAAGAAGAAAAAACACCCAGCTAGCCAAGATGGTCAATTTCATTCCTGTTTAAACTACAAAGTTGTTTGTTTAAAAGCCAGGAAAAGCCATTGAAAACTACTGATGTTGGTTACTTTTGATCTAAAATATCTGGTTCATTTGAGGCATTACTTTTTTCTTCAGTGTATAGAACTTATTATGAAGCCATTCAATATTTAAAAGTCGAAATTTGGGGTGGGTGGGTTGGTCAAAACAATTTCGAAGACAAACCCCGAATTTTGTTAACAATTCTGAATGGCCCCTAAAGCATGTTAGCAAACAGAGTTACTAAGCACAGAAAAACCTTGCTTAGAAGAAACATGTTAACAGCCAACATTCCATAACCTTTTCATTTTTGCAGCTGGAGAGGCCTTTACATTGTTGCTTACTGGAAATAGCTGAGAAGTGGCCCAATTTCATAAAGCCATGTAAGCACACAATTCTTGCTAAGCACAGAAAAACCTTGCTTAGAAGACATGTTACCAGCAAACATTACATAACCTTTACTTTGCTGCAGCTGGAAACAGACTTTACATTGTTGTTAAATGCAAATAGCTGAAAGGTGGCCCGATTTTATAGAGCCTGTAAGCAAACAAACTTGCTAAGCACATTAAAGCCTTGCTGAACAGGTTACCATCAGCCAACATTCCATAACCTTTACATTGTTGCAGCTGAAAACAGCCTTTATTGAAGCTTAGTGGAAATAGCAGAGAAGTGGCAAAATTTCATAAAACCTGTACGC